>JAEPRC010000512.1:0-32656 GCA_016758945.1 Mucor plumbeus
TATCTGCTCGATGAGCCATTGCTTGAGCTCGAGCTTGCTTGAGTAACTTTCAAATATTTTAAACTCGGCTACTGCTTGATAAAAGTGCTTGGGCTCGCTTGGGCTCGGCCATATTGCGAACGCTAGTGTGGGATACGAAATGTCATCTCATGTTGGATTCTAATAATTATTCTTGAGTTTCTGTATCTGGATAAACTTTTGATATATCACATGCAAAGCATCGACCATAAAGGGTTATATGTCAAGTGCGACAATGTGGGCCTTTTGGGAGCTACAGAAGGTGGATAAATGGTCCGGATGTTTTTAAATTATTAGTTACAGAATGTGTTTAAATACTATATAGTTATTAAAGGTATAGTCAAAAACATCAATTTGCCTAGCTAGCTCAATCGGTAGAGCGTGAGACTCTTAATCTCAAGGTTGGGGGTTCGACCCCCCCGTTGGGCTTACATTTTTGTTTTTATCGCGATTATCGTGATACGTTGTTCATACTTACCCACTTTTTGTTTTACACTGTTATTACGCCTCATACTTGCCATAACTCTCTTTTTGTTAATACTTTCTTTTCTTTATTACAATATTGCAAATCAGATTGCACAAACTAACTTTACTGCTAATGTTCCTAATGAAACACTATCTTTGACATCTTTCATTTTTGACAGCCCATTATAATTTATCATCAGTTCATTTTATACTTTATCAGCTCCATCAATATTTTATTAGTTCATTTTTAGTTATTTTTGTTTAGTAGATAACCTTCTTGCAAGAGAACATTAAATAAAGTTCTTTTTTTTTTTTTTTTTTTTTATCTTACATTTTCATCATATATCTCATTTTATTTTTCACTATAATATTATCATATTGATATTTTATTTTTATCTTCTTATTTTACTACAAGATCCTTAAACTATTATAATATATATTTCATTGTACCTTTTCTATTTTTCTTTTATTCATTTCGTTTTATAAAAGTTATATAAAAAATGTACGTTAGTTGGACAACTTAAAACCTAGTTCTCATTTAATAGATATTATTACGTTTGGCAATATTCTATTTTATTAATTCTTTTATTACATTTCTACTTTTTCATCCTGTTACTACTAGTCCAACTGTAACACTGTCGTGAGCTGAGATATATGTTTTACTTTAGATTTATTAAATGCATTATATGAAATTATATTTATACTAATTAAAAAGGTTACACACAAGTCTGTGTGTACCTGACAATATTGAACAATTGATAAACAAGACAAATTTGTCAATAATTTTGAGATGTACTCTCAGATTTAGTTGCCTTGATGTTCATGAAGCATGTATCTTTCAATATGTATTTCAACATGAAAATACAAAGCATAAAACACTGAGACTACATTTTCAAAAATTTGAATGTAAGTAATGCAACTAAAAATTTAACATACAAAATCAACGTAACTAGTCATCTATCAAGACTAAATAAATTCTTCAAGAGTTTCAGTTTTGTTTGCAATCATTAATCGCAAGAGGTAACTTATAAAAAAAAGGTAATACACTCCAAATTGGAAAATGAGTAATTCTGGAATTCAGCATATTCGCAGTTTTTACTGTACATCATACTTTTTCGATATATTATCTTGCGCTTTTACCAATATCATATTATTATATAGTACCTCATAAGAAGAATAAGAGCTATTCAAAAAGTACAACCTTATCAATTGTAGTCTTTACAAATCAAGTTATAAAAATATAGGTAAAACCGTAAAACCGTAAACAAATCTTCAGATGTTTGCTATTTAAATTATAAGTTTTATTTTTATCAGCACAGATCATATAGCTATGTTTATTTGTTGGTGAAAGTAGCAGTTCTCTTCTCGGCAAAAGCACCCATACCCTCTTTTTGATCAGCCTAAAAATAATAAAATCAGTAAATGGAGCTAACTGGCAAACTTATCGCAAAATACTTACAGTTCCAAAAAGAGATTGGAAAAGAACACGTTCCCAACGCAAACCAGCGCTAAGAGGAATTTCGAAAGCTACAGGCATTCGTATTAGTAAATCTATTAAGAGTAGATTTTTGTATATCACTTACATTTGTTGATGCATTCCTTGGCCATTTGGACAGAAGGTTGGCTCATGTTAGCAATAGTACCAGCAGTCTTGAGAGCTTCTTCAACAAGGTCATCAGCAGGAACAACCTTGCTGACAAGACCCAAGTTCAAAGCTTCAGTAGCGTTCAAGTTGACATTACCAGTCAAGACCATTTCCATGGCCTTGGACTTACCAACAGCCTTGACAAGACGTTGAGTACCACCAGCACCGGGAATAATGCCCAATTTGATTTCGGGTTGACCAAAGACGGCCTTTTCACCAGCATAGATGATCTAATAACAGGATAAAAGTATTATTAAAATACTTAAACTTCCTAAAAGAAATAAGACTTACATCACACATCATGGCCAATTCACAACCACCACCAAGCTAATACAAAACAGTTAATTTAAAGCGAATAGTCATCATACATTAAAGCTTACAGCATAGCCATTGACAGCAGCAATAATAGGTTTCTTGATCTCAGTCATCTCGGCCCAGTGACCCAAGAAATTTTTGGTATAGGTCTCAACGAATGTGTTGTCCTTCATTTCCTTGATATCAGCGCCGGCTTAATTTTCAGTTATAGGAGTTAATAAAATGATCTACCCCACATTTTATAATTTACAAAATTTACCAGCAAATGCCTTCTTTGAGCCAGTGATAACGACGGCACCAATGTTATCATTAGAGTCATAAGAGCGAAGAGCTTCGTTAACCTCAGTGAACAAATCACTGCACAAAGCATTCAAAGCCTTAGGACGATTCAAAGTAATCAAGCCAACTTTACCCTTGGTTTCAGCAATAATGTGAGTATATGACTTTTCATCAGTAGTGCCAGCGACAGCCTCTGTAAACAAACGCGTTAGTACATGTAATTTAGTTATATTATGCGTATTTCTTACGTCTTGAGACAAAAGCAGTAGAGAAAGCTCTAACGCTAACAGCCTTATTGGCAGACAAAGGTCTAATGATGGAAGGACTAATGAATCGGAGCATATTTAATTCTTTTTTTATTTGTGATGAGAAAAGGTAGAAAGATAAAAAGAAAAGCTTCACGAAACCAAAAAAAAATAGGACAAGGTTATAAGTAGAACGGAACTTGATTAAATTGCTTTAGTCATCATATGTGGTTCTTATTTAGGTTATCTTTGAGAGTATGGTTTATGCAAATATTTGAAAGACATTTCGTTAATTTGTACAAATATTCGTTGAAATAATTAACAGATTCATACATTGAATACCTCTTTTAAGATAGAATCTCACGTCAATAATGAACATAAAGTTATTGGGAATTATTTCTTGGGCCCTTGATATAAATCAAGGGATCCATTTATGGTGATACTATTACAACAAATTTCCCACGCTTATAGCGCATCGTTTGGTATAACGACAAAAGATTTAATAAACTATGGGAGTGTATATAAAGAAAGAGAATTCTATATGGTTGTGACTTGTGAGAAAGATACAGACAGTAATGAAATCAGGTAAAGAAATGAATGTAGCCTAATACAAGCGTTCCTGCACCTGTAATGGTACCTATCATATATTGTAATATCTGTAACTTGATGCCTTCCATTTGTCTTTTGAGTGCTTGGATTTCATTCTCAATTTTATCATCTGTTTGCTGTAATCGGTTGTGTTGCTCAATTGTTTCATCTCTAATACGCCCTTTATCTAAATTCAAATCAAGGCGTACACCTGCTTGGCTTCTCACTAATTCTTCTCTTAGTGTTTTTTTTAACTTTTCAATTTCTGCTTTGAGTCGTTCATTGGCTGTCTTTACTTCCTCGACATCTCTTCTTTCCATTTGTTGTATCTCTTGCTTTAATTTACTAAAATCTTCCTTGTAGCGTGTTATCGTCTTTTCTTGATCAGCTTTACTCACTAAATCATTAGTGACATTGGTTGTGCTGTATTCGGGTAAATTAATCATTGATTGTTTGAAATCAAGCATATTTCGTATACCTTTCATCTACAACGTCATCTAGAGCATGAATAACTGTTCTTGCTTGTACTGCAGAGAACCCTTCTTTTTCTAGTAATCTTGCAAATCGTTCGGCATCAAAGAATGGTATGTGAATCTTTTTTGCTGTTCCTGTTGCAGAAGAAGCTCGTGTTCTTAACCAACGGGCATTTTGAGTTGAATAAAAACGACAAAAATCTGATACAGAATGTGTTATAAATCGACAAAATTACACCAATATTTTTATACATACTCTTTATTGATGGATTTGTTGGTTTAATAATGTTCATTGTAATATATATTAAGAGGAAGTTGTTAATACAATACAAAATAGAACTTTTTTTTTTAGCGAAGGGTGCTTTGTAAATAGTCACATTATGTACCTGAAGTAATTGATTGCAATGAAAAAATTCAGTAAAAATAGTTTAGAGAATTATTTCTAGAGATATAAGCAAAATAATGATAATATATAAAGCTATAAAAATATAAATATATATATGTATATACTTTTAGAAATTATTTTTAGTTTTAGAATAAATGGGACAAAAATGTGAATTATAGAGAATTTCCCAAAGCATGTAGATCAGCGGCCCAGTCTCATACTGAACGTCTTTTGGATCGCTTTCTCAGTACAATCAAACAATATTACTGCAGTTTATATATAAAGAATTGTATAAAAAATTATGTATATTGGGATTTATGCAGATACATATGTATTACATACCTTGCCTTTATACATGCACGAAAAAAATAAAATAACGGATTTGGTACTGGTATAATGCCATTTTTGACAGATAAGAAACGTGGTTTAATAAGACTAAAAGTAACTTTTTTGAATCTAATGAAATATATGTTACTGCACCCTATTGATTTACTACATAAAGATCATATTTCAACCTCTGAATACTCTTGGAAATGTTTGTTGAATCTTTTACTCAGTTTCATTGGATACATTTCGTGACCGACTACAAGTACCTTTTAATAAATTTTGACTCACCTAAAGCCATTGTTAAAGGTTAAACTTCAATATAAACACAAAAAATGGAATCCTCACTTCGCGAACAAGTACGTGAACACATTACAGAATATTCAGAGCTTGTAAAAAATTATTTTACTGCACTATCATCAGTTGCAGAAAACAATATTGTGGATGATGTAAACGGACCAGATGAAATTGTTAAAAAAATGGCCAACGTAGATGATAAACTACAGAAGGCAGTTGAACATAGTAAGTTATAATTATAGTCAAAAATATAAATTTACTCATAAAGCAATTGCAGTTGAAAGCCATCAAATTCGTCAACAACAAATTATACAAGTTCAGGATGAAATACATCAACACAATGTAGCTTTACTAGAAATTATACAAAAATTAGGAACAGTACGCGAAGAGCTGGACCTCTCGCTGACACAAGCCAAAGTAGAACTCAAATCCATTAAATATGCAAAAGAATGTAATTGTTTAAATAGAAGTGTCACCATACGAGTCAACTAATATTTAAATATTTTTATTACAGCCAATGTTCAATTTACAGATGTCTTGTCGTACGCATCAAAATTATCAAAATATACATCTGCACCACCAAATTTCGATAGTGTGAATAAGGATATCAAAGTCGATTTTGAAAAACCATACCCAGATGAAGAAAGGATGCGCCGTGGATTATTATATTGGCAAAATGCGCCTCAACAGAGATTGGAAGATAAATGTAAAAATTTCATTGTACACTATATTTCCTTAACTTTTTTTTTTAACTAATTTCATAATATCTTTTAGTTGAGAGTTCAGATGATGAAATGTCAGCAAATGAAGAAATGCAAGAAATCAACATAAATAAACAAACAGAAGATACAGGTGCAGACCCATTCTGGATTTTAGATTTAAATCCGGACATGCAATCATAAAAAAAATTAAGAAAATAAAAAAGATGATGGATAATTTATTATATATTACATTATTTAGAAAGACTTTTACAATTGAGTAGTAGTATTAGTGGTGGTATTGTTGTTGACAATGGAAAAGAAACTAGAATAAGTAACATAAGAATTATTGCCACGCATAGTGAGAACATCTACAGTAAAAAATAAAGCCGATTAATAATGCTACCCTCTTTGAACAATAAACTATTTGACAACTTACAATCTTGACCAGAAGTGAGATTGGCAGGAATAGTCCAGTTGTATTGCAAGTCAGAGACAGGAATAGAGCCATTAGTAAGGATGTTTGCGGTAATCAATGTCAAAGCAGCAGCATTTCCGTTCATCAAACTAATAGCCTCAATGCTAGTGGCATTGGGATCCAATACAGTCCAGGTAATGGTATAGTTGGAGCCAGTATAAGCAGTTGACTACAAATATATATTAATATACAATATTATACATTATGATAATAAGCTTACATTAAGTACAGGATTTGTAATTGCAACACCAGCATTAAGAGGGGCAGCAGTGGTAGTGGTTGTTTGACCAAATACCAAGGCAATTAGACAAGAAAAGTACAAAATAAGAGTAGAAAACTTCATATTTAAATGTTAAAAAATAGAGTAAAGCAAATAACAAAAAATTTTTTTGTAAAGATGGAGAGAAAGTTATTCCTTTTATATATTTTTTGATTTCAAACAATAGTAGTAGGGCTTACTTTTCCTTTTTTGACCTCAACCGCCGTTTTACAAATCTGTATAACAAATTAAAATGCATCTTGTTTCCGGAACCCAAACGAATATTCCACTGAGTATAAAAATATCATTATTTAATTTTAAATCCAAGCAAAATTCAATGAATTGCTCAAGCTAATTTATTATGAACTTATGGCATCTAAACCTTTATTTTAACAAATTGATAAGCTTCTTTAACGAGTACATTTATTTATTCATGTCTTGAAGCTTCTTGATTCTTGGAAAAGAAAAAAAAGCTAATAATAGTATCAAAGAAAGTTTCGTAAATATCGTAATGTCAACAATCTGCAATAGACGGATTTAGAAATGTTATCACTTTTATATCGCTTCTAGTTTATCCCATTTGCCAAGATATGAAAGAATAGAATCTCATGTGATGATATTTATTTATACGTACATTTTATAAGCTTCTCCCCATTTATATTGTATCTTTATAAACTATAGTTATGTTGAAAAAAAAAGTAGCGTTTAAAAAATGGTGATTATACAAAGCAATTGCAATTTTATTCAAAAATATTCTTTCATCGTAAACTACAAACCATTGTGGATGAAAAATGACGTTTGGAAGTTTGTAAGTGTAACGTTACAAACATACTTTGCATCTCAAATACTGTTGTTTTGCCGAATAATAAGTACACCATACACCATTGCATTATACAATTATGGCTGAAATACCGAAAAAAACTACTTTGATTAAAAAACAAAAATAAATTCGTTTCTTATTTTGGATACAATTCCCCAATATTCATCAAATTGCAATTGTATTAAGATGTTGTTTACAGAAGACTTACTGACATTAATTTGATCAAACTGCGCCATGCTAAACATCTGGGACAAATTGTTTTTATTGCAATTCATCAAAACAATTCAGACGACAGCGTAGCACATGCTTCACTTTATTACCATGTCATCGAAAGTAAGCTAGACCTTTATATTAAGCAAACTATGCATCTAAACAAAAAGTTGATTTTCTGGCCTTAAAATACAGCTTTCAATTAGCTTGTGCAATTTTTTCAAAAATTGTTTTTTTTTTTTTTTAAAAAAAAAACAACTAATAGAAGTAATGATAAAATATACATGGCATTATAAATTGCTCTTTTTAATACAAGTAAATTTTTTTTCTGTACTTGAATCCCTCAACTTAGTACTTCATGTGTGCATTTTGAATATGCTTGCCAAGGTTATAGTGATGGTCTCTAGAAATAAAACTCCGATTTGAAATTCTGATTTTAGAATTGCAAAATATAGAAATTTTGGAATCGCATCTTATTCTTCCGCCCATATCTCAAAAAATCGTATATTCAGCAGGGGTTACCCATTAAACGTTTTTTGTACAAGATTACTTTGCGCATATTGTTGTATAATTTTTGCGTAAACTTTTTACCGAAAAAGGTGCGTATTTTAAGGAAATACCGAAAACGCTTTTTTGCGTAAAAATCAAAATTATACGTAGTTTTTAGCAGAATGAATGATTTCAATGGACAAAGTGAGAAATTTGGATCATTTTTCACCGATATATTGCATATAAAATTCCTTCATTTTTAGGGTCAAAATCCCGAAAGAGCGATTTTGATCGATTTTGACGTGTATTTGTAAAGGTTTGGAGACCTAAAATTGATGAATTTTTCATGATCAAAAAAATTTGAGTAATTGATATAGGATGTAATTATGGATCATGAGGGATGGTTTGGGGTAGTTCTGCGGTTGTACAAACCACTATTGCTAGTGATATAAGATTTTCAAATTGCCAGCTTTTGAGTAAATTTCACAAAAAAGCGAAAAATTGAAAGGGTATTTGTAAATATTAGGCTCATTTATGTTACAATTGTTGTTATTTACTACTATTTTCAAATACTATTTGTATGTTTGATATTGCCAATTGTGTTTGTATGCATTTTTTAAAGTTTGAAGTCATTTAATACCAGCATGCAGAATGGTATTTGTAAGTAAAATTAGAAATAATTCGTGATGCTATGTAAATAAAAAAATATTTTATGACATTTTAAAAAATCAGCTACATTTTAGTTGTAATATTGTAATTTAAAAGTGCGAACTCATGGAATAAGAATTCTTTAATGGCTAATATTTGAGTTAGTCTCAGCTTGTGGCTGCCGTTATTCGGACGCTTTTTGAACTTTTCCTCAGTCAAATATAATATCACCTTTTATAAACTTTCAGCTCATGGCAGATAAAACAGCAACAGAAGCCTCCAATGATTTCTGGTTAGAGTTCAAAGCAGAAAAGCAAGGCATGTCTATAAAACAAATTCATACTGTAGCTTTGCTGATTTATATAATTTAGCTATCGAAGACCAATTAACGCTCTCAAAAACACTACCAAAAACTGAACTTTTGAAACATTTTAATAACGTTTTACAAAAAATCAACAACCTGGAAAAAAGCTTAACAAAAGCTACCGAATTTATACCCTCATATGATGAACGTCAGTTTTCGCTAGTAGGTAGCAGATTTTGATTCATGAAGTCTCGTTTACTGATACAAATATTGTAGCAAATAAAAGAATTGAGCGAAATATTAGAACAAACTAAAACAGAATTAACACCTAAAGCTAAATTTTCGTTCAAATCGCGTAAGAAGAAGCCTGAAGTAACAGAAGTTGCTAGCGCTTTGGTTGTTGCTCAGACACCTATCCCAGCAGCAGATGTAGACATTTTATCAGAAGCAACTGTACTTTTCAAAGACAAAGAAGGTTCAGTTTTAACAATAAGCGACGCAAAGAACACTGGAAAAAATGATAAAAGCATTGATATCTTGATTTCAAATCTCAAGGATTGTGTAGTGATTTTAGAGGAAGATGGGATACAAATATCTGCTGTACATATTAAAAATGTAGAGCGTTGTGTGATATACTGTGGAAAAATTGAAGGATCAGTTTTGATGTATGGATTGAGAAACTCTGTGTTATTTGCTGGATGCCACCAGGTAATAATAATATCTAATGGTTCATTGAAATATGCAAGACTCATTTAGTTAAATTCCAATAGTTTCGTATGCATGAAGCTCACAATGTGGATATGATGTTACATGTAACAAGTCGCCCAATTATAGAGGATTCCGACAACATTCAGGTTTGTGAATGGAATATCAATGTAAGAATGCATTCTTTATTTTCAAAAATACAGGTTATTGATTTTTATTTTTATTGCATGCAGCCAGCATCTACCAATTACTTTGATCAAATAGAGGATTTCAATTGGCTTAAAAAACAAGCTTCACCTAACTGGAATATTATAGATCAAGAAAAGAAGCATTTACTTCAGGATAGCATAAAAACATTTCAAGAGAATAACGAAAAAAATGTTATTTTATTCAATGGAATGAAGCTATTGCCTGTTTGATTTATAAAATCAAAAGAACGGCCTCTTTACGGCTCATTATAATAAAAGGAAACGCATACTACTCGTCTTTCTAATTTTCATGTTAACATATTTGCCAAACCGAGGATTGGGATAATGAGAGATCTTGGTAACATTTAAGAAATTCAACCTGTCTAATAAAATGCCTCCCTAAACCAAGCTTCTCATTTACAAATTATGGTATAATTTATTAAAATTCCGTTTTATTTGTTATGAAACAAGTGATCTGTGTAATAAAAGATCGCAGTAAAAACAGTAAAAGCTCAACGATACTATCAAATACAAGATATAGAATATGTACGATCAGGCGTTAATGTTGACAACCAATGCAAAATTAATAATCTAATGCCTAAAAAGTTCGCAATAAAAAAGTATCGCTTTTAATACAACCCAACAAAGTTGCAATCAGCACTTGGTTACCTGATACAATATCGTAGTATTAAACCATTTCAAAAAAAAAAAAAAAAAAAAAAAAATGGAAAAAAAAGATACAAAATAGGTGATGATTTATGTAGGTATTCCCTTTAAGCGGTATAGCTCTCCACATTTTTCATATATTTATCACGATTCCGTGAAACCAAAAGCCTGCTGCTTCAAAGTTTTAGTTATAGAGAATATCAATGTCGCATAATGGCAGATATAACACAGTCAAGTCAAACTAATGGCTTTACAGCCATTTTGGATCTACTAATCTGCATACCTATAGTACAAGACAGAATGCAAATTGCTTCGTAAGCTATATCAAATAATGTCAAAAATGATTTCAGCTTGCCATAGTCTGAAAACATGCATGCAAAGCATGATCTTCATGGCCTGATTTTTGGAATACGTGTTGTTTTCAGCATACATATTTGAGAGATTTATATAATATGTTACACATTCTGTCAATAAATAAATCAGAGTGACAAGTGAATGGGCAATTTTATAATTTTTTTTTTTTTAGAGCAGATTGTGATATCAATAGATGCAAGACATTGAGAAAGCTGAAGGAAGATTCTTAACAAGAAAACCCAATTTGAATTGAAGATATGTATATAAAAACTGCCACAATTTCAAGTTTGTCTTTCTATTTTTTAATTAATGATTTACAATATGGAAATATTTAAACAATCTTTGTTCTTTTTGGTAGCTATCATTTTGGGGATATTGTAAGTCTCTTCGCTTGATATCTCGATCAAACCACACAAGCTAAAAGTTAGTGCAATTGTTGCTAATAGTTTTCGCGTTCAAATTAAATGTTGTAATTATAATCTTATTAACTTTATTTCAATGCCTAAAACCTTTTATAACCCATATGGACAAGCCTGCTCTTTTATTGAGAATCCAGCTGCCTTTTAGAAATCCGTATCGATGTACTAATTGTCACTTGTGCAAAGATCAGCGAATCAATCCTTGACAAGACGCACCGTTTATTTATTAGAACGTATATGGATCCTATAACTATTCATAAATATATAAACAATAATGTTATTTTTGAAAAGGCAACAAAAGCTGTATTCTCAACAACTACTGCTGTAAGAACAATTTGAATTGTTATCACGGCTACAACAGCAGAAAGTGTGAAAACAAGCTTCTAAAATTTACTTCTGAAAAATGTGCTAATAAGAGCTACTCTGGAAAGGGCAAAAGCACTGGTCTTTCTGGTACCTGCTGCAAAAATCAAGCTGATTGCAAGAAAGATTGCAAACCTGGTGTATGCACAAAGTAATCTCAAACTCGTTGAACTGTAATTTTATTTTTCTCTACTCCCGTATCCATACATTTTTTGACAATAAATTGAATTTTTTAAACTATAAACTAAAGCTTTTATCAACATGCTCTTATAGCATATGGTACATTTATAATCTATCGATTGATGCCTTTTTTGAATATAGAAGATAAATATTGCTTTATAGTTTGGCATAATTGATCAACAAATAAGCTTAATGCTTAACTGTCAATATTACTTATATCTATATACCGTCATATGTAACAATTGAAATTTGCAAATGCTCAAGAAGAAATATATATAAAGCCATTTGGAAAACTTATAACAGCCCTTGGCCATGTTTATCGCAACTCTTTTTCAAAACCATTTCTGAGCAGCTTTAATTTTCTATATTTTTGCTCAAAAATTGTTTTACCTTATCACATAATGTTGAAAAATGAAAAGCCCCCGTTTTTAATTGCTAGTATCTCTATCGTTTCTAAGTATTTTTAATATTATAATACACTAAATTAAAACTACAGTCCCCACAATAAAAATTGCACTAATATTGAATGCGTTTTAAAGCTTTTAGAATTGGTGTCAACAAAATGTAATCTTCATTTAATAAAAAGCTTTTCCAATCAATCAAACAGTTAAAATTATTGTTTCTTTTACCTCGTATCTTTTAACGCAATAACAAGCACAAGTTTTTTTGGTGTATTTTGGATACATTAAATAGACGAAAATGGCGGGTGTATAAACCAACCAGCAACTCATTACTAACTTTGATTTCACTCTCTAGACTCCGAAGCGTTAAATCCTGTATCTCGAATTCCAAAAAATGCGCGTTCTACTTCTACGGTTTAACTAGTAAATCAGTAGATACTAAAATATAAATCGCGTATTAATGTTACAGCTGTATTATATATTTCAAAATTCTCAACTTATTTGGGTTAATATTTATTCATTATGAACATTGCTCCAGTTAGAAATTGCCTTATTTTTTAAAAGTGTGCTAAAATCTTTCAAAAGCAGCTGTTAATCGATGAAATTACGATATAGTGTCTGTATATTCTCTGTTCATTAAAATCAACTTTAAAATCTAATATCGAACCATTATTTGATTTTACAAAACTTTTTGAAGAATATCTGAAACTGTGGAATATCCTTAGATATTCACGGAAAAAAATTAATATAAAAAAAAATAATAAGAATTCAAATAGATAAGTGTAGGGTTTTATTATCAAGTTAAATTCTAGCTAAGGCCTTATTGTGATAAATAAATGTCCTCTTTATATAGTTTTCACCAGAGAGATTAGTTAATTGTCCAAGATCCATATGTAGCTAATAATATCCCCTGTAGATACATTTCTTGATAGTAGCCAGTCGATATATTTATAGAGTTCGTGGGTCCTTGATGATAATGGTATAATTAAATCCACATTAGGTTAATTGGTCTTTAGTATAAATTGTTAGGATCAAAGTTTGGTAGAAAGTTTATATTAGTATGAATTAGCATATATAACTTCGGTAGTTTAATGTCTTCATAATCAACGGCATTTTAAGTGAGAATCATATATAATGGAGATCTATAATGGATAAAAATGTACATATTCCACAGAAACAACATGATTTGTCTAAACTTTGCATAATAAAATAAATTCAACGTAAAAAAGTACCGTTTATTGAGATGGATTAAATATGGGTTTATATAGTTATTTGATTTTTATGTGATAAGATCTAATGGACAGGGATTTATTAGAAGTGACAGTAAAAATTATTGTTACAGTAATTGATAAACATGTATGGGTATAATATGTTATGTTTCAGTAGTAATATTGCTATAAGCTATGTTTCATTGTTAGTTCCTGATTCCTGATAGACAAAAACTGATTATTAAATGCTGCTAAAAAATTACTACTAATAGAGTAGTTTGTGCACGGTTAAGTTATTAAACACGCGGAAAGGGTTGATAATGATTCTTAAATGTTTTGTGTAATATTAATCATACAATTTGGCATAATTCAATTTAAATTTTTTATCGTTTAAGATTTACTTAATAAATTTGATGTAGCGTAAGTCTAGTAGTATTTCACTACAAGTGGGATATCTGAGATATAATATCCACTTGTTGGGCTTATCTGTACGTGAAAAATAGGTTTCAGATGGGGTTCAATTTTTTTCGCCCAACTACAATGATTTACATTACATAGCAGTAAATTAACTGCTTGGAGTGTTTCAATTACACCACAGGAAAAAAAGTGTAAAATGAGATATAAACTACAACTTTTCTGAAATAACTACTATGACAATTGCTACAGAAACTATTTTACGTGAAGATGTTATTGGAAAGGTATAACTTTATAACAATATTATGTAAAGAAATAAATAACTGCAAATTTTAAAATTGCTATTTTCGCGTTTTTTCCAATAATGTTAAATGATCATATAAATACTCAAGTAAAAACAGATATTAAACCTTAATGATAAAATCTATTTTATGTTTTCTCTATTATTTTGATGCTTTTATTTAAATAAATTTATTAAATCACAGCACACCAATATTATTTAATACTACTTGTCCTATATATTGGTTACAATTAATACATAGTAAGTTTTTCCAAAAGCAAAGCTGAGCAATGCATTAGTAGCACCAGCGTTCACCACATATTACTCCTTTCTTAACAGCATAAATTATCACAAGAGCATTGTATTCATTACACCAATATTAGATTAAATTTCGCCAAATCTTCAATAAGGATGTACCTCCCCTCTGCAGACCGTTGATATCTATCCAAAAATATATGACTTAATACCAAAAGACAGATGCGTTGTGCTAAAAAAAACGTGATTAAAACAAGCAGAAAGAAAAAACATAATTATAAATCGTCCAAGTTTATTAAAAGTTAAGCAAGAATCCATTAGTTTGATGGATCATTGTGATATTTATATTAAATGTCTAATTCAAATTGCTAATACAGTAATTTGATTATTTTTATATTAAAGCTGATGAGAAAAGGGACTAGTGAGTATTAATTCAGGATGTACAATTGTCTATAAATGTATAGAATACTTTAAATTGTAATTAATTTTCTATGATTTTACGTTCTTGGTTCTCGCACCAAATTCATGTTACTTCTTACTAACTCACTTTGATATGTGAAAGACTGCCAGTCGTTTTCATCACACTGGCTCAATATTGATAAGATTTGAGCTAAAATTGATTAAAAGAATTGAGCAACTAAATAGAGGCGTTAATTTTTGTAACCACAAGATATATATTCGACTAAACACTTTCTTCTCACTTTAAGAATTATAACCAGCTAGTACTTACTTGAGAACTTGTACTATTGATAATGCTATATGATCTAGATGCATCCGGCGCAGTCTATGTTCTAAACAAGGAGGTCAGAGTGCGTATGTTAGAATACTTTTTACAACGTTGCCCTAAGGTTTTACCAAAAATTCTCTTCAAAGAGTAGATTTACTACATATCAGACTCGAATTACGGGGCCTAAATTATCGAACTCCGTCTTATGCGGACTGTATCTTAAAATATCAAAAAAAAAATTGCCACAAAATTTACATTTCAGTTGAGAACTTTTGCATTTCTAAAGCAATCTCAAAGAATAATATTTCAAAACAGATATATAAAGGAAAAAAATAAATCTAGCAAAACTCCCAATTAAGCTCATACATTATTTATAAAGCTACTTCCATTAAAAGCGTACAAAAACGCAACTTCAATGGGGTTTAACTCGAGATAGCAACCGTTTAAGCACACACTTTATAAGCCAAAAATGATTCTTTCATTTAATTTTATTATATTTTACCATAAAATCGATTTCGAAAAATCATGAATTTCCCCTTGTATACCCTCGTCCAAAATTTGACTTTTTCAAAAAAAGCTAATAACTTTATGAAAAATAGCGCTAAAATGGCAAATAATGCCTCAAATGATAGATATTTTTTGGCTTTATTTGTTTGTAGCACTAACTTTAAAACTTTATAACAAAAGTATTTTTAGAATCAATAAAAACTGATTTTTATGTTTTTACTTTTTTTGCAAAATTTTTGGTGATAAACATTTTTAGTAAACATATCATTTAATATAAAATAAAATTTCGTGTTGAGGTTACTTAATACATCTAACCAGGTTACGATACATTTTCGATGTCAATTTTGCATTTTAAAAATTTAAGATTGGGTTTATAAACTTTTTCATCATCAGAAAGTTTTTATTTTAAATCACCGCCTCACCTGAGATTTATAAAAATTTGGAGAAAATCCTTCGAAATTGTTATTTTTTGCAATGCAATGGTATGTAGGGGTTGTTTATATCAGAAAATACAGTAGTTAAGAATGAAACAACTCTGAATTGTCTAAACAATATAAAAATAACAACTAAGAAAAAGGTAAGATTGATTTGTTTCTCAACTGTTATAAAAAAATCAAATAGATAGTAAAGTTTATTTAAGAAGTAACATGTGGTTGCTTTTATATGTGTTTATATATACAGAATAAAGATACTAGAAAATAAAGTTAAAACTAGATATATTTATTGAGTATATCTTGTATCAAAAAAAATGATGAACTTTTTAACAAGCATTAAGAAACAGGGTATTTATAGTTTTTTTTGGAAATGTGGAATCACTGACAGATTCTATAACAGATTGGCCAAACCAGCTTTGATAGTAATAGTATTGCACCAAGCTAAGTATCTAGAGTATTCATGCTTGACTAAATTTAGAGAATAGATCTTCTTTTCAAATAGATAACCCAACTCGAATTTCAAGGACAGATTCGTGATTGGATCATCCAACAAATTCGTGCTACACGATTTCATCATAATAGCCTTCATGTAACATAACTAAATGTAATAAATGTACAATACATCTTTATAAATTATAACCTCATTCTTCTCACTCTAAGAATTATAACCAGCTAATACGTATTTGAGAACTTGTACTATTGATAATGCTATATGATCTAGATGCACCCGGCGCAGTCTATGTTCTAAACATATACAACTTGAATTAATAATTATTACTGATCCCTTTTCCCACCAGCTTTAATATTTAATACAGGAATGATCAGATTACTGTAATTATTAGTAATTAGAATTAGACATTTAATATAAATATCACAATGATCCATCAAACTGATGAATCTTTGCTTTACTTTTAGTAAACTTAGAAGTGCTATAATTGTATTTCCCATTTTCACCTTTTTTTAATCACGTTTTTGTAGCAGTGTCCACGGCTTTGGCTAGTAGAATAATCAGCCGGTGTTTCCTTTGTCTATTTTTAAGGCCCATACCATTTTTACCTTGTCTACACATTTCTATTACTGAGTTAAATAGAAATTATAATATTCAGTAGATAGCAACACGTTAAAAATCTTATAAAAAACTGTCTTACTTTGCCTTAACCTCTAAAACCATTTTTCTAATAGCCCATAAATTTTAAAGTAATAAGTTGAGTTAACGCATTAAATAGTTTTTATACAGTTTTAAAGTTGAATTTGACTAAACAAAATTTGGACAAATGTCATACATTAAATTTTCTGTAAAATGCGATTGAAATTTTGAAGGTTTTACGAAGATTAACACCACTTTTTAAAAGCATAATTTAAATTTAAATTATTGGTAAAATGTGCAACAAAATTATCTATCGATTTCGCTATTGATAGACTTTTTAGCTACATTTTCGTAGAGAAAATAGGGGTTTTGTCATGTTTTTCGAATTTAAAATTTGGAATGAGGTAATATATAGATACTTTTGAACACTATAATCAACAAGATAATAGTATAAGTCGAGTTGTTTGTTTTAAGTAATAATAAAAACTTACTAAATGTTTATTAGAACATTATAATTAAATTAAAATTAAATATTTACTAGTATGTCGGTTAAATAAAGTAGTAGTTAGTGAAATGAAATATAGTAGAATAAAAAGTATTATAGTTTTTAGGGATTTGAAAGATATTTATACTTTTTTTAATTTGATTTTACATTGTATTAAACTTTCGTCCATACCTCAGAAAGCATACTAATCTTTTTTGGAGTAAAACTGAGGATGATTTTTTACGCTTTTTGAGGATATCTTTACGAAAAGTCAATACCTTTAAAAGATTAAATTGAGTGCAATAGAACTCAATGAGATCTATGTCACAAATGTAGAAAGTATGCTAGTTAATATAACAAATATTTTGTAATCTATTACAAAAAGATAAAATGTTTTTCTTTTACAAAGTGCTTCAAACTTTTTTATACTTAAATATGTTTGGAGCTCTTCAAAAAAAAGTAAGTTTTATTATCAAAAAATGCCAATATATTTTAACTTTTTGTAAAAACATGAAAGCTCAAAGTTCTTAATTTTAGCAGTGAAATACGTGTAAAAATCCGAAACATTAGCACTAATAAAATTATACCAGCTGCTAGAGATAGATTATTTCCGGATGTTTGTTTTTAAATCAAAGTTGTTTATCTCAGGTACATTGGTATATAATTTTGTTAGGTGTTATTTATTTTTTAAAAAAAAAATTGGACAAAGATGAATAGTTGGACTCAGTTTCGTAATAAAAAGTTAGGAGTTTTACGCATTTTTGAGCCTTTCAAAAAATATAAAACAATCTTAAGAACAAATAGCCTAATGTGAACAATCAGCACCTGTTTAGCAGTGTCTAAAGTATATCTAAAAAAAGTGAGGCTTTCCGATTTTGAAGATTGAGCTACAATATCCTTTATATCAATGAGCAAATGTCATTTATGTAATTCCAATAATAAAGCCAAGTGAATTACGAAATGCTTCCAAAAGACGTCACTGTATCGGGTCAAGTTAAATAACCATTCTTCCCCACACAAGACTTGGTCCAACTTGCTTTTACTCAAATAACATAAACCAAGAATGACACTGCAACAAGAATCGCATCAAGTTGTTCATCCACAATTATCAGCGGAATCTTTTGAACTTCCTCGTGATGCTAATTTAGAACAAGGGGAGCAGGATGAAGATGATGAAACATCTAATTCTGATATGGCTATTGCACCTACAGATATGGATTTAGACTCTCAACAAACTGTACGAGTAACAAGGCCCGAACAACCAACTGATTTTATTCTACAAAGACCATTAACTACAGAAAAAGAATTATTAGACCTTGCATTTAGGTAATGATTTTTTGTATAAAATGCTTGGCGTTTTCAACTAAAAATATACACATATATTATAGGCCTGCTGCATTAAATACCCGAGTAACCTGTCGCATTCATCGCTGTCGAGACGGTCTAGACAAACTGTACCCACAATATCATTTATTCATTGAACATTTAGCTACAGGAGAAATTCAACATGTTATGACAGCTCGTAAAAAGAGAAAGAGTAATACTAGTTATTATACAATTACTGGTATTTATCGAGAAAACACCAGTGTACCTGAAGGTTATGTTGAATTGGGTAAAGTTCGGTAAGTTCAAGGTCTTGTTTTTTCCCTCTTTCTCTAGCTAATAACACTTATTCTAGATCCAACTTTTTAGGCACCACATTTGTCATCTATTCTCATGGAAAAAACCCAGTAAAAAGGGAAATGACGACTAAGAAAAAGGATCTACCAATTAGAGAAGAACTTGGCGCTGTTCTTTATGTAAGCGCAAATCAAGTTAATTCATGTTATTAAACGAATGTTAATCAAGTTTATTTTTATGGACGTATAATAGGATCCAAATATTCTTGGATTTAAAGGACCGAGAAAAATGACTATTTTGATGCATACATTAACTCGAGATGGCAAGCGACCTGAGTATAGACCTGTGAAGGAATCTGAAATGTTATTGAGTAAATACCGTGATGGAGGAGCTCGAGATTTATTAGTGCTTCATAACAAAAGTCCACAATGGAATGAAGGTAAATTATATATATATATATATATAAATATGTTGAAAAACATCAGTCTAAACGCAAACTAGAAACACAATCTTTTGTATTAAACTTCAACGGAAGAGTAACACAAGCATCTGTCAAAAACTTTCAAATTGTGCACGACAATGATTTGGATTATATCGTAATGCAATTTGGCAGAGTTGAAAGAGATTTTTTCACGATGGATTATAAATACCCAATGTGCTTGTTGCAAGCATTTTCCATTGCACTCACTTCCTTTGATGCTAAATTGGCTTGTGAATAAATAAATTTCGGAATGTTTGATTTACAGTAGCATGGAAACTAATAATACAATAAAAAAAGAAACACCGCATAAATAGCCATAAAAAGATTTCCGATTGTATATAAATAAGAACCATAAAACTTAGCATCACACATCTCACTTTTTTATCTCTTTAGCTTATTTTCTTTTCACTTTTTTCCCTTAATATTTTATATACATTTACTTGCATATCAATAATACAATGTCAGATAGTCTAGCTCATCAACCAAACAGAAGTGCTAGACGTCAATTAAGTCTTGCACAAAATAAAAAAGAGCGCAAAGTAGAAAAAAAGTTAATGAAGAATGCTCCAAATTCCGTTCGATTCAACTCCAAAAAATCTCGCAAAGTAGTACCTTTTAACTCTATTACAAAATCTTTAATTGAAAAAGACACTGCCAATATTATCACTCCTGAAAAAAAGAATACTAATTTGACAGAGATAAATGTGCCTGTTGCTACTGATAAATGTAATGTTGAAATTTCTGCTAAAACACCTAAAAATGCTCCGGAAGTAAATTTATCTGGACAACAAGGAAATAAGGAGGAGAAGTCTGCCAGACAACATGAGCCATCAATATCATCTCCGCCTCATGAAAAAGAAGAAGAGGAGGAGACATTAAAGGAGATTTCTCATCAATCAACTACCAACGAGGAATCTAATCTAATAAAAAAAAATTTACAAAAACTATCAATGAAAGATAAACCAGATTTTATTATAAACCAAGATAAAATTGTAGATATTAAAGATGCCACTAATGATAAACTTATGAATGATACAGTTGTTGTCACTACCGTTACTAGTGCCACTCCTATTACTGATGAATTAATCGGTAAAAAAGTTGACGCCGATACACAACCCAATCTTGTAACCACAACAACAGCAAACGATGAAACGAACATAAATGATACAAACAAGGAGATCAAAGAAATCAAAAAGAACAATCAAGAAGAAGAAACAGACCAGGAGCAAATAATGTTACAAAAAGAAACAACACCTGCGCCATCAATGACAACTTCTGTTTCTATTTCAGACAAAATATCCCCTTCTACTTCCGCATCAAGTAATAAGCGCAAATCTAGTTTAATTTCACGATTATTTAAAAACAAAAATAGCAGTAAAAAGGTACATTATTTCTTGTAGCAATTAATAGACATTTTAATATGAAATTTTCTAAAAAAAAAAAAACACACACACACACACATATTTATAGGATATTAGTTTAATTCAAGCATTACCATCATTAAATGAAACATCTCCTAAAACTTTAGAAAAAGAGAAAAAGCCCAAAGCTTGGAAGATTTGGAAGAAATTGTAACAAAAATAATGACACATTTGACAGGGCAAAATGATCATTTACCAAAAAAAAAAAGAAAGTATAATATAAATCTCCTCTTTAAAATATAAAAAACGAGAGAAAATAACAAAAAAATCCCTTAATCGGTTTTTCTTCATATAACAGAAAGTCTAGAGCCCTGTTCTTTTATTCTTATTAAATAATATGATTCATGTACGATTATTTATCAAACAGTCATTTAAATGCAACAATGCAACGTTTAATAAAAGATATTTATCGATCAAGTAAATTCCAAGTTGAACGCGTTGATATTATTTTGTTTTTTTCTGATTTTGTCTAGTTCTAGCAAACGAAATATCTTTGGGAAATACGAAAATATATTAAAGTATAAAGTATTTATTCGACCATTTGTCGCAACACCTCAAATCCCACCTAAAAAAGAAGTTCAGGAACAACAAGAAAATAAAAAGCAGGTACAATAAGAAAACCCCAGAATTTTAGATTTTCAAAATCTAATTTTCAAAATTGTTAGTTGTTATTACATGAAAATATTTATACGATTCCAAACATGTTGACATTTGGAAGATTGTTAGCAGCTCCGTATGTTGGATATTTAATTATAAATCAAGATTATCCGTTAGCATTAGGCGTATTCGTGGCTGCCGGGATTACAGACATGGTAAACATAAATATGAATATATATAAAAAAAAAAAAGTTATAATTAACCATAAATGTATTAGTTGGATGGATTTATAGCTAGGAGATTCAACTTGAAAACAATTGTTGGCAGTATCATTGATCCCATGGCAGATAAAGCATTGATGACAGTATTAACAATTACGCTAGCTATGCAAGATTTATTACCACGTAAGATATTAATTATGTACAACATACTGCAAGTTATTAATAAATCAATATTTCAGTACCATTGGCATATATTATTCTTGGTAGAGATGCTGGACTTGTTATTTCAGCATTTTATTATAGATATATCTCTTTGCCTAAACCAGTAAGTGAACAGAAAAACGTGAAAGTTTAATGTTACTCTATAAAATATTAAATATTACACAAGAAAACATTAGTACGATACTTTGATTTTTCCATTCCATCAGCAGAAGTTAGACCTACAACCATTAGCAAAATAAATACATTATTGCAGTTAGTGTTAGTAAGTGCAACATTAACAACCGCCACATTCAATCAGCCAAGTACAGAGATTTTAACTGCATTACAGTAAGAATCAAACATTTTCTATATGTCATACACAAAAAATTATAAATTAATTAACCTTTTTATCTTTCCTTTTAGATGGACTGTAGGTAGCACAACCATTTGGTCGGGAGCAAGCTATATTTACTCCAAGGATGCTGTTAGGATTTTGAATAAACAGAAATAAATCATTTTCTTCTTTTTTCTTGTTTAAACAATAAAAAATTACATTCATTTAATCTAGTCAAAAAGATTATTTTGACAGTTAATTTCTTGTGTCTATTTAACTCTCCTTAATTCCATTTTGACAAACAAAAAAAAACTACTATCAAACCCCCCTCCCAACGCACACACACACACACACACACACACACACACGCAAATTTCCATCCCTTGGCCCCCCTTAAAAAACAGAATTTATTATATAGTAAGTTGTTTTTTTATATATATATACTATACTATACATCTTGTTGAAGATTAAGCATTTCTCTAGAATTCCCTTTTTTTTTTGTTTTCTATTTCTTTCTTCTATAATCACAAATAATTTCTTTATGCTGAATATATATAAAATATGACTCTAAATAATAATAATAATAACAACAACACATCGTCAGCAGCACAACAAATTGCATCAAATACAACAGCTGTACAGGTTGCACTTCGAGTGAGACCTTTAACTCAACAAGATAGATCTCAACCAAGATTTTCAAATTCAACAGATTCAGACGTAATAAAAACATATGAAAAATCTGTTGCTATATTACCACATCAAAAATCATTTCAATTCGATCATGTATTTGATGTTAATAGTACTCAAGAACAAGTATTTACATCTGTTGCATCCAATTTTGTTGATAGATTTATTGATGGGTATAACGTTACAATATTAGCATATGTAAGAAAATATATTTCTTTGTTATAAAATCAATTCATGCTAATATTATTTCAGGGACAAACTTCTTCTGGTAAAACCTATACAATGGGAACTGCCATTGATGATCATTCAAATCCAGATCAAGAGGGTATTATACCTCGAGCAATGTCTGCATTATTTCAAAGATTAGATGATATACAAAAGCAATCATCCAACACAAAGCCATCACCACCACCACAGCAACAACAACAACAACAACAACAATCAGCAATTACACAAAATTCAATAAAACGAGTTCATCCATCTGGTCTTTCAACTTTCCCCCCTACATCAGGTCTTCGAGTTCCAAGAAGATCGGCCTCAACAGCAAAATTAAGACCTGTTTCAATGATTACACCTCCTCGCCGTGGATCAAACACTTCACTTAATGCATCAAATTCAATACCATTGAATGAAAAATCAACTAAATACACTGTTCATGTTTCATTTATTGAAATTTATAATGAAGAATTAATTGATTTATTAAACCCTGCTCCTCCTCATGAAAGGGCGCCTGTCACTATAAGAGAAGATACTAAAGGCCATATTATGTGGACTGGCTTAAAGGAGGTTCCTGTGGGAAGCACTGAAGATGTTCTTAAGTAAGTAATGATGCAATGCATTATTTATACATAGATTTAATTTTGCTAAACTTACTATTATAAAATAGATTTCTTCAAATGGGAACAGAGAATCGCGCGACAGGATCTACCGATATGAACGCTAAATCATCAAGGTCGCATGCTATTTTTTCAGTAACACTAAAGCAAGAAAAATGGGTGCCATCATCTCCAAATTCAACCAGTAAAACTGCACCTTCTGTGTCACGCTCAACTGCTAGTAACACCAGCAGTACTTTAAATCATAGACATAGTACTCTTAATGTAAGAGCTATGGCTGCTCAAATGGAAAAAAGATCAACTTCACCTACATTAGCATCAGATGAAGAAGAGGGTGAATGGATGGTTTCAAATTCTAAATTTCATTTTGTTGATTTAGCAGGTTCTGAAAGATTAAAAAGAACTGCTGCTCAAGGTGATCGACGTAAAGAAGGTATTAACATTAATGCAGGCTTGCTTGCTTTGGGAAATGTCATTTCAGCTTTATCAGATCCTTCTTCAAAAAAATCAACGCATGTACCTTACCGAGATTCAAAATTAACCCGCTTATTGCAAGATTCTTTGGGTGGAAATTCAACTACATTGATGATTGCCTGTGTGAGTCCTGCTGAAATTAATTTGACAGAAACAATCAACACAATTAAATATGCTTATCGTGCCAGAAATATACGAAATAAGACTGAAAAAAATGAAACTGAAGAATGGATGACAAGCGATAATTTGGATCATTTACGTCAAATTATCTCAAAACTAAAAGCTGAAGTAAAAATGCTTAAAAACTCACCACATCATAGAAATTCACCTTCACCCATGTCTTCATCAGGAAGTGGTTCACCAAAAGCACATACAACTATATTTGCTCATAGTCATCATGGTATCATTTCTCCTTCCTCTTCATCATTGTCAGAGAGTGATCCTCATCCTTCTACATGCCCATCTATGTCTGCTACTACAAACATAACCATGCCTGATAGCTCAACTTCATTAGAGCTCTGCGATGCTCAAAACCATGGTAACCATAGTAATGATGTTGCTATTATGGTTGCTGATTTGCGTAGGCAAATTGAAGAACTCCAAAATGAAGTTACAGTTACTCGTGAGCGTAACTTGCTCGTTGAAAAAGAATTGCGTCAAAAGTCAAGTGCGGGAGGTGTTGCAGACAATGAATTCCAACATTTGGTTGAGCCTGTTATTGAAGAATACGAAAAATCTATATCTGGTCTGGAATCTCAATTAGCCATGGCAAACGCTGCACTTAGTCATTCTGATCAAGCCCTTGAAGATCAACAAGCTAAAATTGCTGAATATGAAACTATGCAAGCAAACGAAGTACAGGCTTTGGAAGAACTCAAAGCTCGTCTTTCTGCTGCAATTAGTCGTGAGCATTCTTCAGAAACTTATTGCTTAGAGCTTGAATCTCAATTAGAAAAGTCTGTGATTGATGGCCATAGAGATCAACAAATTTTATCTGAACTACGTGAAAAGATTATGAAGTTTAAAGAAATGGACGAACACACTGAACAGTATATTGGTGACCTTGAAGCAAGATTATCAGCCTCTGAACTAGAAAGATCTAAATTAACAGAAAAGATTGCTGGTCTTGCTATCATAGGAGCTGAACCTAAGAACGATAAGTTCGATTTAAAAGAATCCACTGGAGATTTATCAAATCAAAAGGTTGAGCAGGAGTTGCTTGAGAAAGATCTTGCTGAATGTCAAACTAAATGTCAAAAGTTGGAGCAAGAGTTAACATTAATCAAGGAACAGCAACGACAAGAAAAAAATCCTCAATTAGCAGATCAAGCCTCACAATCTGAAGACTATATTGATGAGAAAAAGGCTGTCGAAATTGCAGAACTTACTGCATCATTAGCTCAAAAGGAATCTCAGGTCCAAGTACTTGAATCACGATTAGATGAAATTAATGCAATGAAATCAGAATTATCTAATTTACGCCAGTCTCATTTGGAAGAGACTACTCGACTTGAAGAGAACCTTAATAATTTGAAAACTTCTCATCAAACACAACTATTACAAGAGCAACAACGTAACCAGGAACTGCAAGCTACTTTGGATACACTTACAGAGACACATACAAAGGAAATAAACCAGACAAAATCAGATTATGCTAATCTTCAGCAACTCATGCGTCAACAAGAGATAGCTTCACAAACATCATTGCGTAATCGTTTAGTAGAATTGGAAAAATTCAAATCTGATTTCAATGCTTTACACCAAGTAGAAGAAAAACAAGATGCTATTATTCAAGGCTTGGAGTCTAAATTGGAAGAAATGGACCATCTTGTTTCCTCTTTGCAAACTCAATTAGAAGAAAGAAATCAAACAATTCAGTTATTGGAAGCAGATAATGCAAACAAGACTAAGGTCGCCGCTAATATGCAAAAGCAATTGGAAGGTGTTCTCAAAGATGTATGTGGTATGGGCACAGAAAAGAAGCAATTGGAACAAGTTATATCCTTCGTAGAAGGTACTTTGAGACTTCAAGATGCTAAATCTGACAAGTCAATTGAAACATTAGAAGATATTAAACATCACTATAAAGTACGCGAAGAAGAGATAGAAGAGAAAAGACGCACTGTCAATTTACTTTCTGCTGAAAAAGACGAATTATCGCAATCATTAGAACAAATTTCACAACGTGCTTCTCAAGGCGATGCTATGGTTAAAAATCTTGAATGTGAATTGAGTGAAGCTCGTTTATCATTAACTGAACATGCTAATTTAGTGATTCAACTTAAACAAGAGCAATCTCAAAAAGAATTCGAGATACAACGAATGCAAGCATTAGAAGCTCGAGTTCAAGAACTTGATAAAGAAATTGAATTGCAACAGCAAGCCAAATTAGAAAAGCAAAAAGAGCTTGAACAATTGGAGCATGCTCTACAACAGCAATTAGTTCAAAACGAAGGTTTGATTCGTACTCTTGCTGAATTAGAGACTACTATCAAGGAAGAGCGTGCATTGGTCTCTGCTCGTGATTCCACTGGTATGGTATCTGAACTCGAAAGTAAATTAACTGCTTTGCAACAAGTAAAGAAGCGTGAAGATGATATCTGGAAAGCTCAAGTAGAAAAAACCAAAGAAGAGTTGTATATTACCCGTAAAGAAAATTTGGAGTTTAAGCATAAAATCGAACAACTTGAAATATCTTTAGCTCAAGTAAAGAGACAAATTGCTACAGCTACACCAGTAAATTCAAGCTTTGAAACAATTACTGTTGATGAAAGTGAAGATGATCAAGATCAAGATATAGATCATGTTGAGCGAATTCTACGTTTAAGTAATGCATCCTCCTCTGATGGTAGCCAGCAAGATTTGTTAGATAAAATTATGCTGTTACAAGAAGACAATGCCCAACTTTTAAAACATAATGATAATTTAGAATCTCAACTTGTATTGCAGCGTGGTCAATTAACACTTGAAACCAAAAATTTAGAACTGGAATTAATGAAATTAACTGCTGCAAATGACCGTTTAGAAAAGGAAATGGAACAAGTGATACCTAGAAATAACAGTGGTCTTGCTGCTCATAACAGAGAGTCAGTGCAATTTACTTCTCCCCCTCAAACTCCTCGAGTATCATCCCCTCCTCCTCCAACAGCAAGTAATAGCACTGGGAGCATTATTCATTACAAGTTGCAACGTGATATCTCTCAATCGAATATTGCCAAGCTCTCTAAGTCTGGTTCATACAGATCTGTTTCTACCATGTTGATTGATAGCAATAACGCTGCCTCTGACGACGAAGCTTTGAAACGCCTGTCTTCTATGTCTATGAAATCTGACATTGTTCCTCGACCTTCATCTTCACTTCGTAGTAGTCGTACACTCATCAGCTCTAATAACCTTCCACCTCCCACTGCACCACCATCAAACCCTCTTCCTCCTATTCCTACCCCATTGCCAGCTCTTCCTTCTGCTCCTTCATCGCCCTCTCTAGCTGGCGGTGATGTATCTGACCATGGTAGCGACCCTGGATCTCCATCTATGCATCCTATCACTGTCGGCGCCTCTAGTCAATCTTCTCTTCATCGTCAAGATTCCACAGCATCTACCAGCTTTAGTGAAATTATGAACTCCACATCTTCAGCCAACTTTACATCTGAGCAATATGACAAACTTATTCGTTCTTTACAACGTAAAGCTCAATTTGCCGAAAACGATGTGCGAGCTCATCAAGAAGTTATTAGCAAGTTGGAATTACAATTATCTCGATCAGAGTCTTCTGTCCGAGAAGTGAAAAAGCAATTGGATCTTTTGGGTAGAGAAAAGCAAGCTTATAATCTTGAAATACAAAATTTGCGTACTCAAGTAACTCAAATACAAACACAACAAAAAACCTTGTCAGATGAATCCTCTGTCGAAGTTAAGGAACTAGAAGAAAAGTTGGAGCAACAAAAAGCTCTCAAAGAAAAAGCAGAGAAAGCTAGAAGAATTTTGGAGAATCGCATGGATGAATTGATGAATAAGAAGAGTAAATTCATGTGCTTCTAATCAACCCCCTTTCTTGTTGTTATATACCAGTTTTGTATTGTCTACTAATTATATATTCCCATCTATTTATTCCTATTTATGGTATCTTCTTTTTTCATTCATTCCTTTGTAATTTTTTTCTTTCTTTTAAAAATATTAATACTATAAGTTCTTTCTACGTTTTTTTTTCCACTAATCTTTCAATTTATAATAATAAAAAAATGTCCACATGATGATCAGATGTTATTGTTTGATACAAGTTTTCTACATGTTAATAAAGTGTTCTTTGCTGAGGAACTGAGTTAAGGTTACTATCATTATAGAACCACAATCTTAGGATTTAGCTTGTTAACTTGGTATAGATATTGCTATCAAAAGCAGCTCTTAATCATATATATCTGAAAAGTGGTAAAAACTGATATGAAATTTACGTTTATTGCTAATGCTGCAAAAATTCTTGAGTTTTATCGCATTCATGAATATCAACAGCAAAGAGCCTCGTATATATCGGAATACGGTGCGCTCCAAATGTCAAAATAAGTTTTGATTAATTTTATGTAGTTACGAATTATACGAAATTGGAAGGAAATTCCCAAAAACTAACCCAGGATTACTAACTTTAAACCATAGTAGCGTACCACTTTTTCTATATCTAACCCCATACTGAACGTTTTTTTTTTTTTTTTTTTTTTTTTTTTTTTTAAGATATACAGTAGACACTGTAGAATAGATACAACTAACCCTACTAAGCTACTTATACCTAAATTTATTTTATATCTCTCAGAAGTCTCAAAAATGCGTGAAACTTTCAGCTTTTTTCTTATAATTTATGTCTAACTTTTCATTCCTGCACAGTCTTTTTTTTTTTCGCTAAATAACACTAAAATATATATATATATGCCAAAGTACCTGTGATATTTACCTTTAATCCAGAAACGGGTATTCAAGGATATCCTATTTCTAGCAGTTGGTATAGTTTTATTAGTACTAATCTTCCAGATTTTTACCATTAGTTCACTGCTAGAAATTAAGAACTTTGAGCCTTAATATTCTAGCAAAAATTAAGAACTTTGAGTCTTAATATTTCTAGCAGAAATTAAAATATATCAGCACTCTAATACTAAACTTATTTTGTTTTGAAGTTCTTCTTTAACATATTTAAGTATAAAAAATTTTCTGGGAATTTATTTTCAAAAAAGCTTTTTTTAAAGCTTTTGTTTTAGGATTTGAAATACTCGTTAAATTGAGCAGTAGCTCTTTTTGTTCATATTATAGGTCTTATTGAACTCTGTTGTGTTTAGTCTAGATATTTTTATAATTATAATTTCTCGTGGAGATATCCTCAAAAAAGGTTATCAAAGAACAATCCTTTCACTTTATAAGTATCCATTCATCCAATTTTGAATACCAAAAATTGGCAAAAATCTCATTTTTTCTACAAAAAATGTGACTAAAAAGTTTATCAAAGATTAGGCCAATAGATAATTTTGTTACGCATTATTTCATATATCTTAATTTAAAGAATGCTTACAGAAAGTGATGTGTATCCTCAAAAAAAACTCTAAGAGTTCTATCACGCTTTATGTGAAATCCAATGTAAAACATTTTTTGCCCAAATTTTATTTAGATGAATGCAAAATCTAAAACTGTACAAAAACCATCTAATTCGCTAATCCAATTTACTTTGTAATAAATAAACTTTTGAACAATTTTGTTTTGAAACATTCTTGGATCAATTTTTCAAATCAATTTTGAAGCTAAGTTACTATAGATTTTAAGCTGTGATGTGAACTATTATTTTGATTATAATTAGTCTGTACGTAAAGCAAGATGTTCACTTGAATTATTAATCTGTCGGATTTTGAGGATATTAAACAGTTATTTTAAAGCCAATTTCATTTCTAACTCATATTGAAATAAATAACCTTTTGAACTAAGAACTATAGTGATAAGGTAATAGAAAGTAGAGTATTTGAGACATATCCACTTGCTGCAACAATTGGGTTTATATGTATGTATGAATTAAGCTCAAGTTAAATATACTGTGTTACTAATTCAAATAGATTGATTTGGCATAAAATTTCATGAAAATATTAATCAAGTGAATACTAATCTAATGGATAAACGTAATATAGAATTAGTGCAGTCTATAAATAGGACAAATTATGGATATCAAATAAAGATTATCTTCAGTTTTTGTGTGTGATTTAATTAAACAAGTTCCTTTTATTAAATATACATTTTTCTTGCACTACTGTTTATTCTGAATTGTTTGTAGTTCACTAATAATACCGCTGCCTTAATGATATTCTACATACTCGTCCACATTTGGACTTGGTATCCACAAACTTCTTACCTGCCACTATTCGCAACGTCTCGGATAATTCTAGTTTGTTTTTGGATCTCTTGTTTCCAGATTTTCCTTGCTATATTCTGGTTAGGGTCTCTTTGTCTACTATCTCTATGATTGTGTGCTCTATTGACTGCGTCCTTTGGGATATCTTTTGAGTTAATTTCAACACTCTTGATGGCCTCTTGTTATCAATGGCATTCACTATTATTGCTAATAAAGACTCAATATATTATCCTAGCAGTGGGTCAAGGCTCGCTAAAGCCAAAGTTTTGGATCTATTTAGTCACTGCACAACTAGTCGTTTTCTACCAGTCCTGTACAAGGTTTTTATTATATCATTATAAAAGAATGACTGAATTGTCTTAATTGTGCCACATACAGGAAACTAAGTAATTTCTTTATATATTGAAATTATTTAATTTCTTAAATGAGGCACAATTATGACAATTCAGTGATGTTTTCTTTACTATAACCTCCTGGAAGCTCTTAGAGCAAATGGATGCAATCAAATAATATCATTAAGAGGCTCATGAGATTATCGATGCGCTCATTATGAGAGTATCACTGACGTTAACTGAAAATTTAATTAATAAAAAGCAAGAAAATAGTATTTCCAAATATAAACTGCTTTTGTTTGGTTAATTACAAGCTTTTTTAGTATGAAGCATCATTATGTACTTGAAATATTTCATAAGTTATGTATACTCAAAGTTTTCAAGTTTTTAAAGCTTCAAGTTTGATGTGGCCACAAGCACATCGATGATCTTTAAAAAGAGCATTTATGTGTGCTTTACTTAAATTTGATGATGTCAAAATATTCGACTATACACTTTTATAATTTCTTGGTGAATATACCTGCAAATCGAACCAAAAACTGAATACAGAAAAGTTGTCCATATCATTGTGTAAAGCATATAGTATATACTATATCTCTACAATAGCCAAATTTTTCTGCTTGTTGGAAAAATAAACAGCACATGCATGCTTATATTGTCCTTATAAATTTCTTAGCAGATATATGGTTAAACGTTTCTCAATCTACCCCTGTTTTTCTATTAAAACTGTTGCGTCTATATCTATATCAAGGTCGCACATCCAATGTTCCAGTCTATAATCGGTATTATAGTAAGTTAAAGAAGTGCGTTCACATAATCTACATCATGTTGTTCACGTTGATCTACATCATGTCCTTAGGATAGTAAATCTAGTATTAGCTATAATGAAAGTATATAAATACGTCCTCTGGGTGTATTGTTAATAAAAGTGTATATTTTGGCAAGATTATTTTTATGGACCCTTTTTGACATTTCAAACACTTTAAGAAGAATGCAACAAATATATATCTTACAATTTCAAATAGAAATAAAATGAAGAAAATATTATGTTAAAAGAGTATTCAAAAATTTGCTGAACTTTGGTAAATTTATGAACTTGAATAACCTTTAACATAAATACAGCTAAAATTTACAGTGCAAAAAAATTTACTACACAAAAAAGGCCAACAAAGTAGACGTTAAGACATTTTCAGAACTGTAATTGTAATTATCTGCTTCTATTTGTTGTAAGAAAGAAAATTTTATTTGAAAAAAAAATAATGCATAAAACATTTGTAATTATGCCATACCACCACGGCAAAAAAAAATTATGGTGGAAATTTAATAAAATTTTCCACCGCCATGCAACATATTGCACGGTTAAAATGATATAAAATACAAATTAAGAGATGTTTAAAGAATTTTTTTCCTTGAAATTAAGAAGTGTAATTCCTTATGTCTCATAAATGTACAAGAAACTTTTGT
>JAEPRC010000513.1:0-32638 GCA_016758945.1 Mucor plumbeus
AAAGCGTTATAGCAACTGCAAATAATAGGATAATTCGGAATAATTATTTTTAAATTAAACTTGAACATCTCAGGCACATTGGCATATAATATTTTCTTGGGGTTATTTAATGGGAAAAAAAGTAAATCAAATATTATGGCTTTTTTCTTTTCAATGTCATTGCATGAAAATCCGCTTCAATGTCTTCTTCTACTCTATTTGATAAAATACCTATTAAATGGCTTGGACTCTCTTTAGCACGTATGAATAAAAAAGTTAAAGATAAAAAGCAAATATGTATAAATTGTTAAACTAGCGTAGTTAGTTTTTAAAAGGATATGATCTTGTTTTCTTTTTTGACTTATTATAGGCGACGATAAGGGTTGTTGTTGTGTCAGGTAACCATCAAGAATTTCGCCTCGTTTTCTCAGCAAACGTTGCTTGTTTCTTGTATGATGTGTTGATAACCCTAATTCGCCTTCTCCGTCCTTATCTTCCTTTAATTTCTTGCGCTTTTCTTCTATCACTGTAAACATGGCGTTTTGCAATTCTCTTCTTTCCGCCAAAGATTCCTTTTGAACAATCTTGGAATTCAAATTAAATTCTTGATCTACGCTCGATATCTGATAGATCATCATTAATCTAGCATCGTGAATCATTTTTCGTCTTTTTTCTTCTAAATCTGCGATATGTTCATCATACATTTCATGATTTCCTGATAGCATATCGTTATTTTTTTTTTTTTTTTTTTTTTTTTAGTTGGTGATTTCGAATCATAGTAATGAACTCACCTTTTTCCATGGCAACCAATTCATCTTGTAATTGCTTCAATTTCTCTTCATATAAACTGGGGATTTATTTTGTTTTTTTTTCGTTAGTTATCGAAAACCAAATGCATTTAAAAAAAATACGAACATTTCTCGATTCTCAATGAATTCACGATTGATGCCCGTCATTCGTTCATTCATATCTTTCTTCTTTTTTAACTTTGGATGATCAATTGCTGGGGGTATATCTTTCAAATTCTTATCAGAATATATTTCCATATTTCCCTATGTCTAATTTTACCTTCTGGCCATGCTGGCTTATTATTTGTATTGTTATAAACAGGATAGTAATACTCTTCATGCTGTTGCATGACAATATGATCATTACTCTCTAAATATGGAGAATAAGAATACGTAGATTTATGTGGTTTTTCATGCTGTGGATGGGATTGTTGACGCTGTGATTGTTGCTGTTGTTGTTGATAAGGATAGAATGCTGTTGGTTCATGCTTTTTTGGCAATGGCGGTAATGGTGTTGAAGCGTGTGTTGTTGAACTAATGGGAGGCAATGTAAAACGAGAAGGTGATCCTTCTCTTTTTGTCGGTTTGTCTTCTTTGTTGTTATAATACATTATTTGGCTTGTTGAGAAATGCTGAAAAAGGGAAAAATAAATATCCCTTACAATGCTGTTTTTATACTAATCATCCCACCCAAGACCTGCACTCATTTACCTTTTCTAATTAGAAACCCTGTCACGTCATCCGCGTTGAATGTATGGCCTTTGAATGACAATTATGCATAACCATCAGTATGTATCCTTTCCTTCGACACAAAGTAAAACTTATGTGAAGTAGCTTCTTCAACTAAATGGATAGCTTACTGATGTTGAATCTTCGAGAGCTTAAGCACTCACAGTACTATATCAAGGCAACGTCACCAAAAATGTGTTGAAAGGATACAGACATGCTAGGACGGTTTCCGCAAAATATGCATTAAATTAATATTGATCGAATTACTGATTAGAAAAGCATTTAATTGCATATTTAGATTAAACAGACTTGTAGATCTTTCAGTCCCTGAGAGGTTCAATTGGGAAAATCTAAAATAGGAAAGACCCTTAAATATCACAATTATTCTGCTACCACATTTAAATTGGTGGATACATACAAATAATTTATTACACCTAAGCAATGTACTTTAGATTAATAAATTAATCATATTGACTATCTATCCTAAGAATGTACTGAAAGTGTCGTATTTGAATAACCCATCCCCCCTCATACATTACATTATTGTAGAGCGAAGAAAAACGGTTATTATAAAAAGAAATTTTAAACGCAACATTGGTATCTTCTACTATGATTCGTGGCTAATAAATACCCAATAGTCTAACTCAGATGTAGAAATCTTCAGAATGCAACTGTATTTTGGGATTTCTCATTGTAGTTATTTAGCTCATATCACGTACAAATTAAAAACATAGATGCTTTAAGAAATCACGCCATAGAAATAGTTACACTCCATATGCTAAAACAAATTTTGATTAATTTTTTGTATGCAAGTCCATTTTAGGGAAGTTATATTTTCAAGAAATTAAAAACTCTTTCCAGTCTTCATAATTTAAATGTTCCCTCTTTTCAATAACCAACTTTATGATAAACACTTCTAGAATATATCTCAGATACTAATAAATAGACATGAATTGGTCACATTATGTTACTTATTCCTAAATTTATTCTAGATTGACCGAAACACTCAAAAATACATAAAATCGACTATTCTTTCCAAAAATTGGGTCCCATTTCCCATTTTTCATCCCTGTTTTTTTTTTCATTAAATAACATCAAGAAAAAATTATATGTCAATATACCTGAGATGTTCAGCTTTAATCCAAAGTTTAGCATCCAAGATTATCCTATCTTTTGCGGTTGGTATAACTTTTTCAATGCTAATGTTTCAGATTTTTATATCTATTTCACTGCTAAAAGTTAAAAACACCTGTTTAGTTCTGGGTGCAGCATTTTATTAAGTAGATTTCTTTCCCCGTTCTCATAATATCATCATATCGCGACATCGCGACCTAGTATATAGTAGGCCCATTGGCGGAGACCTCTTAATCTCTTGATTTAGTTTACGTTGTGCTACATGAAGCGTTATTGTAGGAGTTTCATGTATATTAAGTTTTCACATTAAGCAATAATAAATAAAGTATACCTTTCACCCTATATAAAAAAATAAAAGTTAAAAAGTTTGAGCTTTCATACAGTATCTCTACAAAAATTAAGCTGAACTAAAGTGAAATGTCAAAAGGGTCAATAGAAATAATCTTGCTAAGATATTACACTTTTAATGACAATACATCCAGAGTAATTTATCAAAAGGTAAAACGTATAAAATTCTTCAAATGAAAAATTGTTGCGTCCACGGTTTGTTATGATAAGTTGGAAGATAATGCACCTTTGGATTTGTAATCCCTATTGGGAATAGGAGAACTAATTGATTTGTGACAACACTCTTAATGTGTTCCTAATAAGTGACCCTAGAGTGAGGGATATATTTGATGAATATCAGGTACAATGCATCATGCAGGAATCAAATATATGCTATGTTATGATAGTAAATACTGATCTAATGAATAGTTATAATACATAAATTTTGTATATAAATAGGACAAATTATTGATATTAAATAAAGATTCTCTTCAGTTTTTGTGTGTGATTTAATTTAACCAGTTCCTTTATTAAATTATACATTTTTTCTTGCAACAATATTTATCTTAAATCTTGTGGCAACTCAAAAATCACTGTTTTATTATGTGCTTGTAGAGAGGGCTTATATACTAATTTGATAAGTGAATTAAATGTGAGTGATAATATAAGTAGAATGAACACGTGGTTATTGTGTGAATATAATAGAATCATGCTTCTATAGTCCCATAGTAGCATAGTAGCATGATGATAACCGCATGGAATGCAGCATTGTATGATTTGCATGTCAAACATCATGGTTTGACAAATGCTCTAAACTGGTAATTCCGTAATTCCTAATTTTGATAGATCACAGAGGATGTATTTATATACTTTCATCATAACTTATAGTAGATTTACTAATCCTAAGGACATGATGTGGATTAACGTGGAGAACATGATGTAGATCATGTGAACGCACTTTAATTTACTATAATACCGATTATAGACTGGAATATTGGATGTGCGACCTTGATATAGATATTGACACAACCTATTTCTTGGTCAATTTTAGCAAAAACTTTCAATTACCCTTTTGTCTTTACATTTTATAAAACAAATATTTCAAAATGAAAGCCATTACCACATCCAATACTGTTTCCAAAGCTGTTGATTCCATCGCTGTTGATGCCACAATCTCTGATTCCATAACACCTGATGATGCTACCACCGATGATGCGAAGGAGCAAAAAGTATATCAAAGAAATATTATAAAAAGTGTAATGAGAGAAAAAGACTCTTTCATTTACACAAGAAAGCAAAAGGAATTTATTGCATCATGACCCGTGATATCAAGTGTTTTCTGTAGTACACTTTTGAAGCTGCTTTGATAATCTTCAAGAGGAAAATAAATACTTTTTTGAAGTAAAACATTGCCATGCAGTTTTGATACAGGTTCTGTATGGCAGATGTGTTAAAAAAAGGTGCTAAATTATTAAGGCAGCTATAAAGATAAGCTTGTATCAATGAAGTATTTCTTTTTTAAAAAAAAGATGACACTTTCATATCTCAAGTTGAAGAACCCCCTTCGATGTACATGGTTCAACTTTACAAGATATGGACGGGAATAAAGATGCTTTGATTTTAGTAAATCTCTGGCTGAATTTCTTGCTTTTTTTGTCTCATTTACTTCTGAATTTTATGGTACACGATTCCATTATTTTAGAAAGGATAGAGTTGAAAAACTTTTTGAAGAAAGTGATAATTAAAATTTTTTGCTTTACATTATATTTTCAAATAGCCCTGGTTTTTATCTTATATTTTATGTGTATAGCGTGATAAACTTTAATATAATGAGCTGGATTATTTAATTCAAAAACTTTACTTTTAATCTAAAATAAAAAATAATAAGCCATAACAAAGGAATTAGGTTTGCACCAAATAAAGAAGAAATGACTTCTAAACTGAAGAATCTCATGCTTTCAATTAGTGCACAAATTGATGAATGATGAGTATTGCGCTAAAACCAGCGTATCTCCTTCATTAATTAACGAATTTGTGGTAGGACATGTCTGCTGTGAAGATTTGGACTACTGTATCTTGCAGTAACGTTCCAAAAACCAAAAACAGCAGGCTCCACTAAATTTTCATCAAGCTGGAATAAGTTGATTTTGTCAAAGGTGGGAAATCTTGTAGTAATTACAAATTCAGTAGTTTCTCAAAGCTAATAAAAGGATGATCAAATATGACTGCTCAAGAAGAAAAAACAAACATAAAACCATAAATATAATTTTTAAAAAAAGAAAAACGGTCAGTAATGTTGATATATAAGATTCTTGGACATTCTGCGTATGCAGATGCTTTGGAATTTGTTTAAAACTATTTGTACTCAATAAAAAATAACTTTGAGGCTCATGCAATCTTAAACACTGTTACTAATACTTGTCAAACTATGCTTTATCCTCCCTCTGTTTATCCTAACTTAGGTAAGAAATGGGTATCTACATATTTGCAAACAAACGAACTAAATCGAAAATAAATCTCCCAGAAATTGCTCTAAAAGCTATTATATCAATGGAAAAGCCCTTTTCCAAAGTAAAACTTATGGTAAAATTTTAGCATATGTAAACACTATGGCCTCCTAAATTCTCTCAGAACATATCCATGTGCTTAAACGAGATCGTCAATAGGCTCATGAGGTCATCGACGCACTCATATGAGAGCATCTCAGACATTGGCTGAAAAGTCAATTAATGAAAAGCTAGAAAATAGCTGTCTTATTGAATTATCCTTAAAGTTTATAAATAAAAATACAATTTAAAAAGACAATAATGTATCAGCTTTTCCAACTGTATATAAAAACTAAAAGAAGTCTGAAGTTTATCCAGATATAAAAGTATGGTCTTTTATATCAGTTCATTATTTACTACTGAGAATATAACTATAGAACCAATAGATCAATATGATAAGTATTTATCCATATTGATTTAACAAATCAGGAAAACAATATGTTGAGTGCTTTTCCTAGTTGACATGTTTCAAGTTTAGTATTTGTCTTGTTCTTGTTTAATTTGTTGATGGAAGGTCCGTGCCTGGAGATCTAATTATATTAATAGAGCCTCCTATTAATATTGAGTTTGACATGAGTTAATTGTGCTACTGAGCCGCATGGAAAAGTAGAATATCCGTAGTTGATACTTCTTTCTGAAGTATTGGTTATACTGTGGATTTGCCCAAGCCACAATCATAGTATCTTGACTATCAGGTTAGGATGTAGATTTGTAGAAGGTGACATGGAATACAACACTTATAATCTTATAATGATCGGATTTCCGATTAAATATTTGAAATAGAAGAGTACAATTAAAAAGAATGTGTAAATAATCAGTTCTTCGACTTTATTGCAATAAAAACAATATCACGTTTATTTAGATATAAAAGTATGACCTTTTATAATGATTTTGTAATGAGCTCCTGAGATACAATTAAGAGCGGCATTGAACTATTAGATCTGTTTGGAAATAATTTATGAACTGATGGTAATCAATCATAATTAAGCTGTGATTGTAGAGCTTGTGAATTGCCTTGTTTCAATGCTGCGCTTGTTGTGCCTGGATTGTGATTTGATATATCTTGACAGCTACTTGAATGATTAACTACTGAGATTGATGAATATGATGCCATAGTTTAAGTTGTCCCAGCTTTTTGGTTAATTGATTATGAATAATAAACTAGGTGCTTCTTATATCCAATTCCAGACTTCTTCTTTCATAATTAAAATAGTAATCAAAGGATTTTATGATTTATTAACTGTTATAGAAGGCGATAACACTAAGATGAAAAAATCATTGAATTGTCTTAATTGTGCCACATTCAGGAAATTAAGTGATTATAATATGAGAAAAAAATCACTTAATTTCCTGAATGTGGCACAATTAAGACAATTCAGTGATTTTTTTTAATTAGTTCTTACTGAGAAACGTTTCATGTTTTTTCAATAGAACGATAACATCATAATTATACAAAATTAAAACACCTGCTATCTTCAAATATTTTGTTACAGTGGTGATTCGATTTAGTGGACTCAAAAATAAGGGAAATTCGATTTATGGGACACATTTTTTTCCACCGTTGTTTTTTTCGTAATTTTACCGCTTAAATCCACTAAATCGAATCAGTGGATTACTACCTCGTTCCACCAGTCCACTAAAACAGGGAAATATTAAGCTGTGATTGGGCAAACATTTATTATTAAACATTGGACCAATAAAAATTTATGCTAAATTATGATTCTCATACAGATCTAATGCCGCGTTCGTAACGCTTTTACTTGGATTTACCATATAAGTCTCTTGTATGTATTTACTCATATTTTTATAAGGATTGGATTTGCTTTATTATAATAGCAAATAGCTATTTTTTGCTCGTTTGTTAGCCTTACTCTTTTACTTTTAGTGATAATGGTAGATATAGAATTTACACCAGATCCACGGCTTTTTTGACGCTTTTCATTGACAATTCTTTGGAAGTTTTAAAGAAAATGTACTTTTTTTGTGGTAAATATTAAAATTAGAAGCCAATTATATTCTCAATTTCTATTTTTAGCCATTTTATTATGTAAGCGGTAAAATTCGATATAGTGGAAAATTCGATTTAGTGGACACTTTTTTTTCCACCGACGAGTCCACTAAATCGAATCACGACTATACATTTAAATAATAAATAATAGTTAATATATAAAATAAGTTGTAAGTTGTAGCTTACTTCGTGCTTTTTACTTAATTTTTAAAGAAAAAAATTATCGCAAATTGGGATTTCGCTCCATTGCGAAATTGAAATAGAAATAAAATGTAAATATTACCAAGTTCTTTAATCGTTTTTCACTATCAAATCAACTAATTCACAGACACTAAGAAATTACTAGAATTGTAATTGTAATTAGCTGTTGCTATAATTATAAGTTTATAAGAATAAGAAAGAAAACTTTGTTTGGAAAAAAAAATACTGTATAGAGCATTTATAATTATACTACACCCTCATAGCAAAAAAAAAAACTTCTGTAAATTCAATAAAATTCACCGCCGTCATGCAACATAATGCATGTCAGAAATAATATAAAATATAAAATACAAGTAAAGAGATGCTTAAAAACTTTTTTCTCCTCGGATTTAATCCTCATTTTTCATAAATGTAGTACAAGAAAGTTTTGAAAATTCAATTTATGTATTTGAATTGAAAAACTATTTTACTACCTTGTTTCAATTTACAATGAGTTATTCCATTTGTAATTACTATATTTTCTGATTAAAACATTCCCTATAGACCACTGCATTGCAAAAAATAACAATTTCGATGAATTTTCTGTGAATTTTCATACATCTAGTGCCTGGCGGTAATTTAAAATAAAAACTTTCTGATGATGAAAATATTGACAAAAACAATCCTAAATTTATAAAAAGCAAAATTAACATTGAAAGTGTATAGTAACTTAACTAGTTTTATTAAATGACCTCAACATGAAATTTAATTTTACATCTAGTGATACAATTACCTTACAATGTTGTCACCAAGAATATTACGAAAAACGCAAAAACATAAAAATCAGTTTTTAGCGATTCTAAATATATTTTTACTATAAATTTTTAAAATTAGTGTTACAAACAAATAAAGCAGAAAATACCTATTATTAGAGGTATTATTTGCCATTCTAGCACTATTCTTTATAGAGTTATTAGCATTCTTCGAAAAAGCCAAATTTTGGACGAGGGTATACAAGGGCAAAATTTATGTTTTTTCGAAATAGCTTTTACAGTAAAATATAATAAAACTGAATAAAAGAATCATTTTTGGCTTATAAAGTATGTACTTAAACGGTTACTATCTCGCGTTACAGTCCATTAAAGTTGCGTTTTTGTACGCTTTTAATGGAAATGGCTTTATAAATTGTGTATGAGCTTAGTTAGGATTTTTGCTAGATTTATTTTTTACCTTTGAATATCTGTTATGAAATATTACTCTTTGAGATTACTCTAAAATTGCAAGAGTTATTAACTGAAAAGTGAGTTTCGTAGCAATTTTTTTGATATTTTAAGATATAGTCAGCATAAAACGGTGTTTGAAAGTTCAAGTTTCGTAATTGGAGCTCAGTTTGCAGTAAAACTACTCTTTGAAGGGATTTTTTGATAAAGTCCTTAGGGCAACGTTGTAAAAAATATTCTAATATACACACTTATGACCTCCTGTATGCTTTCAGAGTCTGAAAGTCATGCTGGAGGCTATAGTAATAGGTTGAAAATATAAATTCTATGAATATTAATCCAAATAAGCTGCTAATATACATGCACATTAGTATGAGTGTATGAGTAGGTGTGATTTATCAGAATATAAATTATTGAATAAAAAATAGAAAATTAATCAAGTAAAGAGATGTCATCTTATTTGAATGAAATTGAGAGAGTTTATAACTATTTAATTTGAGAAAATGATGGGGTAATAGATATCGTTGTGGATGTTATTGTTTAATAGTAATGTGTTGTGATATAATATTGTGTTGAAATATCATGCTGGAAGACCATGCTGCTGGAAGCATGATTTAGTTGTTTGTTTGTTGATCAAGTTTCGGTCCTTGAACTATTGTTTACCTTTCGAATTTGACGCATCAGGTTAAGAATGATACATCAAGGTGATACCCGCATTTCAGATATCAGTTCCTGAAAGTTACTGTGCATTCTATAAGTTTGAACGAAAAGTTGGTTATGCCTGCCATATACAACACCTAACAAGGTCAGTAAGGCCTCCAATTCTCGCCAAACTTAATAAGCTCCCGTTTCAACAAAAAGTAAGCCTAGTGTTACTCCACAGAATCGTAATTGCTTTAGCCTCCCCAGTTGCTGAGAAAATAAAAAAGTGAAAACGCATACTTTTTCAACCATTTTTTATGAACTGCTTTAGATATTTGAAATACTTCATAAAATTAAATAATAATTCAAAGTTGGGTTTTGAAAGTGCACTTAATGCACAGCTTATATAAAAACAAGATATTTTGGCTTCATTAGATAAAACTTATCTTTGAAGTATTAAAACACAGTTTTGAAAAAGAAACCTGCCATTTTCTGCTTGAAAAAATTCAAAACTGTGGGCCTTCATCATATCTCTGTGCAGTAAAAAGGGGTTACTTTTATTAAGAAAAAGCTTAAAAGAGATACTGTTCGAATCTTTATTAAATTAAAAATAATCTTCAATAAGATGTTATGTCTAATTCTCTATTTATACCATTTAGCTATCGATATTATTTGGCAGTTGTTCTGTCAACTCTCAGTTATTCCGTAATTTTGAATATTTTGTTGAGTTGACAAACATGCGTTCAAAACAACCCTTACTGCTCTATCTGATTGGTATGTATTTTAGATTTCTTTACTTATGATATAGCACATTATAAATATCTCTGATATTCTTTGATACTTTAGAATACCCTTGGTTATTTGTGGTTTATTTATTCATAGTATCTTATTTGGATTGCATGGCATAATTTCAAATGAGATGACTTTTAATCTATTATGTGGAAAAATACTACTAGTCCAGCACATTCTGCAAAAAAAAGTAAGATATAATACCAATTCTTACTAACAATGAAACTTACTTTTTTAAAGTGCACTATAATATAGTTAAGTATAAAAAAGTTTGAAGCGCTTGATGTATCATTCTCAACCAGAAGTGTCAAATCCAAAAGGCAAACAATAGTTCAAAGACCGGAAACTTGGTCAATAAATAAGCAACTGAATCATACTTCCAGCAGCATGGTCTTCCAGTATATTATTTCAACACGATATTATATCGCAACACATTATTACTATTAAATAATAACATCCACAACAATATTTATTACCCCATCATTTTCTCAAACTAAATAATAATATATAAATTCTCTCAATTTCATTCAAATAAACGACATCTCTTTACTTGATTAATTTTCTATTTTTTATTCAATAATTTATATTCTGATAAATCAGCACTTTTTTCTTCTCTTTTTTTTTTGACCTTTTTGTAGTAGAGTTCAAAATATTCGTTAACACTATGGGAAAAAACGCAAAAATAGCAATTTTAAAATTTGCAGTTATTTATTTCTTTATATAAGATTGTTATAATGATATATCTTTCCAGTAATATCTTCAAGTAAAACAGTTTCTGCAGCAATTGTCATAGTAGTTTATTCAGGAAAGTTGTAGTTTATATCTCATTTTGCACATTTTTTCCCGTGGTGTAAATTGAGCAGCGGTTGATTTTCACTTAAGTCATAATAATAAAACTCATTGGTCCCTATCGTATCCAATTTAGTTTTTTTTCAAGTATTAATTTTTCAAGGACACATCTTCAGAAATGTGTAATTTAAAAAAGAATTTCCTCGGATATTCCTCAAATATAGACCTGTATAGCCTCAACCTCATCCCAAATTCTGACATTGAAGAAAAAAATTAGCAAAAATCTCGTTTTCTCTACGAAAAATGTAGCTGAAAGTTTATTGATAGCTAGATCGACAGATAGTTTTGTTGTACATGTTATCAAATACCATTTTTCATAAACTTATTTAAATTCTACTATTTCTTTCCAAAAATTCTCCAAAAGTCCACTTGGATTTTACAAAAATTTAACGTAAAATATTTGTCCAAATTTTATTTATGCAGATGTAAGATTTAAAGGTATACAAAATGTATTTAATACGTTAACTCAGCTTACTTTGCAGTTTGCAAATTATTAAACAGTTCGTTTTTTTTAATCATCTTTGATCTATTTCTCAAATCAATTTTGGGACTATGTGTTGTGATATAATATTGTGTTGAAACATAATGCTGGAAGATCATGCTGCTGGAAGCATGATTCAGTTGTTTATTTATTGATCAAGTTTCCGGTCTTTGAACTATTGTTTGCCTTTTGGATTTGACACATCTGGTTGAAAATGATACATCACTCAGTTATTATAGGATTTAAGTTGTAAAATAACTATTATTCTGCTTATCTCAATGAAAACCGATATTTTTTTTGCTAAAATAAAAACTTCAGAGCACCCTTTTGTTGGATTGATCTGACGATTTTAAATAATATCACATCTCTATGAGCTGGTTTGTCGAATTCAGTTAAAAAAGCACTAAAAGCGGCGGAAGTGATAAAATAGCCCAAGCTTAAATTCATTGAACCCGTTACGATATAGAGTATTCACAAGTTTTTAAATAATGACAGCAAATTTTCAAGCTACAAGTTTTAATATTACATATATTCATATCGAAATCATTAGAATTTGACAAACTGCACTCTATGTATATAGTATATAAAATTAAGCGATTCTAATAAACCAACGAAAATATGTTGGTAAAAAGAAGAGTATGTCCACTCAAAGATGAGCGCATACTTTAAAATATAGGAGTCTACTAACTTTTATTTGGTAAACTATGCTTTGTATTCGTATGTTGGAAATTGTTGAAGATGCGATTTTCTTAAAAAAAAAAAGAAAGATATTTTTTTTAGGTCGAACAAAAAGTTTAAAAATAAAGTTAAGAACTGGAAAACTGCGTCAATATTTCTGGCAAATCTATGATATACTGCAGTGTAAGTAAATAGTATTCACATGTTCTAGCTCATAAAAAGTTAAACTGGCAGCTCTTTTAGCAGGTAAGAACATTTCCGAATTTGGAAAATTTTCTTCAAATGTATAATAATGAATTTTTGTCTTGACATAGTTAGACATAATATGGGAGTGTGCCATTATGCTATGGATATGAGTATGTAAATATAATTATAACCTCTAACAGTTTCTAAGAGAAGTTGCGAGCGTAATATCATGACATAACCTTTTCTTATATGTGGCATATATGCTAGTAAATTTGTCTCGAGATCACCTTAATTTACTGTTACATATGCTTAAATGCCACCTAAAGTGAAGTTAGACTGGTTCAATTAGCACAATGTATTTGAGTGGCTCAAAATGGTATAAGGTTTTATCATCATGACAAACTAAGTGCTATTTAAAAGGCATTGAACTAGACTCTCTCACACAAACGTAGGTTAAATATATACACCAACTTTATAAAAATATACCAGCAAACTAACTGGCCTAAGGAATTAATTTTAAACAATATTTCCTTTAAAAACCAATATTACGAGCTTAGCCAAGACACATTTGTTTAAAGCAAATATCTAGCCGTAAATAATGTTTCTCCTAATAGAGAACAATCATTAGTTTATATAACGTGATGCTCACAAGTCTCCTTTTTCCACCTCAAATGTTCAAAATATGGCAAGTGCACGTCCATTTCGATCCAGAAATGTCAGTAATTGATAATACATTATGATTCCATTACAGTAGTGTATTGTATTAAAAAATGTCTTGATTTATATAAAATCGATTTGATTAATTTTATCATGACGAATGCAAATACATAAACACATAGCTGTGATATCTTGGATGATTTACATCTTCATCATTATATATTATGCGTTTTGAGTACATCTATTTCAAATTATTTCATTTGATATTTCATGTGGTCATGTGATCATACATATATATTATAAATCAAGTCGATATGTTAACGATGCAGATGAAGATTACATTTCATCGATGTTTTCCCTTGTTTGAATATACTAAAAACAATTTGTAAGGTTGTATATAAATTTGACTGATGAGGCGAAATTAACCTAACAAACACACGCTAAAAAAACGTGTTTGTGTAAAGAACTCCTATAGAATCCATAAAGACAAATTGGCTAAGCGTGGCATTTTTTTCTCCTGCGTAGCTAGATTTATTACACATGTGTAATTATAAAGTAGAGTTAAGTTTAACGAAAAAACGTTCTGTATATTATCATTTTCTCTATAATTAGGCCCTGAATCTCTGTTGTATAATAAAATGTTTTTATATCCATGTGTTTTTAGGGAAATTTTTTAATTACTGGCTTGGTTGAAATTCAAGCTGGTAATTTGGTTGATAAATATTACGCCCAGACTCCTTTAGATGTTGGTAATTGTTTACATGTATTTTCACACCTTAGCTGCTTATCTTTTCCTATTTATTAAATGACGATGTTTGAGAATATTTTTTAATCACGATGCATGAATGGTGCGCCATCATCGTGTGGAAATTGTGTGATACAAATGACATTTTTTTTTTGTAAACGAATTTGAAACTTGCCGAATCATTTCAAGATGATTTATCTATCCTTTTTTCTTATTGTTAAAAAAACTATTATGCAAAAAACAGGTCAGCTTACCCTCATATTGGATATTGGTATGCAACAAAAATGATATTCCTTTAAATGAATCAATTTATTCATAACTTGCTTAATTCCTGATGTAATCGATTGATATTTTAAAAGGTTTCCTTTAATGATTTAAGAAAAGAAAAATAATATTCAAATTGCCGGTGCACTTGATAAAGCATATCAAATTTATGGGAATATTTTATATTTTGCGAAAAAAGCTTAGAAATTTGTTCATCTGAGTAATCTTGAAAAACTACGCGGAAAACTTGTATAACTACAACAGAAGTTGTATTAATAATAATAATACATCATGCCAGTTTTGATATCTTGTTTACTGTGTGTGATCATGCTGAGTCTATAGTGTTCGATTCATTTTAATTACATCTTTTTTTTTATAAAATTACTGGTTTTCCTTGTCATACCTAAGTTGCGGTCAAAAAACGTCATTTTTCATCACAATTTATAAATCTCGGCCATTAGGCTAAAAGTAAACCAGGCTAAAAATTGATGACCTTTTTAATTTATATTTCTGTGTCTCATGAACTTCTGTTGTATATTGAATACAAGAAATTATCAGCAGGATGATGTTAAACAAAAAGCATTATTTGTAATAGCAATGTCACCGGTTGCATTCAGCTGTTCACATCAAATTTTAACTGGATAAATTATTTTTTTTTATCTAAAAATACAAATAAAATATATTAGCACAAATTTTTTGGAAGCACAAAGAAATTCTGATCCCAAATGGCAGTTTTTGGATTAAATTAGAGACATGGATAGAAATAACATCTCTTCAAACTATCCACAGAATAATCAAGTATATGTTATTACTGAAACCTATAAAGAGATTTTGTTTTTTTTACAGTATCTAATTAATTTTTATTGAATTTCAAAGTTAGGAACTTTTGTTATTATACCCAGAATGTACAAGCTTAAAGGACATTTAAGCGTATAAGCCAATAATGATGAATTATTTGCGTTTAAATTCAAATTGTAAGCTCTTCAGTGGAGGTGCCGAATAAAACTAACTGTAGATGTATCAATTGAGCCTTTTCGAGCATTTCTATAATTTTATTTTTCTCTAACTTTATTTTTGACCAATATCTTCCCGTTCAAAGTGACAAAATAGTTATTTCTCATATGAGCTTACGTAATAAACCCTCGAAAATTTCAATTTTACGACTATAAACTGAGGCTTTAAATGGCAAATTGGAATGCATATTCGTGTTTAGAATACAAATTGCACTAAAGCAATATAATATAATATCTTTTCTTTATTGTAACTCGTTTATCCATTGTTACATTAGACACGTTTTTCTTATTCTGCTTGAAAATAAAATAGGTCGGAGCTAGGGTCCTTTAAAGCCGAATTACGGTCCGTTTAACTTTTTGCAAAAAAAAAAAAAAAAAAAAAAAAAAGAAAAAAACATATTTGAATGAATTTGTAATGCATGATATGCTTTTTTTTTCTTTTAAATGAATATGATTTTGGAAAAAGGCTCTATATTACATTTTATATATTAATAAGACGTTTTCTTATAATAATCTAATGTTACATTTTTATTAAATTTTTATCATTTATCTAAGCCCGCCAATATAATATAACATTTTGAAAATAGCAATCTCCCCCCTCCCTCTATCCTCTATCCCTCTGTGCCTCCTTTCCCTCCTCCCCATTGTGTAACTAGTTTGCCACGTGCCGGAAGGGATCGGCGCGAAACCAAAATATTCTTTGTAATACAAAGATTTGAAAAAAGTATATAAACCTTATAAAATATCATTCAAAACCTTTTTTTTTCCATTCTATATTTACAAATCAATAAATCTTGAAAAATCTTATTTTTTTCTCTTTTTTATATATATATATACCAAATCTTTTAAGCTTTATATAAAAAATATGTCTGACGGTCGTTGTATTCATTGTGGTCAAAAGGGTCATTATTCCATGTAAGTATACATAAACGCCTCAATGTTTATTCAATGTTTATTAACCTTAATTTATCATTAGGATGTGCCCCAAGAAGCCTTCTCCAAGCTAAATAATAGATTTTTCTTATATAAAAATCAAGAGAATTTGTATATATTTATACATTTTACATTTTTATTGTCTTGAACCGGTTATAGAGGTCAAGCAAATCTTATATTCTCTCTTCATAATATTACTGCAACAAACCAACAACGAACAACATCTTTTCAATTAAATCAACAACAATTTCAAATCAATTCAACATATATACTAAAGCTGGCTCTCAAGAATTTATTATACCTTTTTTTTTTCCTTTTTGCATTACTACTACTTTTTATGTCTTAATTACTCTCCTCTCCCTCTATTATTCATTTAGAAATAATAATTCTTTCCTTTTTTTCTTTCTCTCTCTATGTCATATGATAACAATAAAAACAAATTTATACATTCAATTTTTTATTGTCCTTATTTTCAATTGCGGGGTTAATAACGAAAAGTACATTTAGAGGAATGTTCTGCCTAGAAAAATTCTATGTAACCGGAGAAACCTCCGTTTAACTCTTTGATTATTCGTTGATGTCATTTTGTTGTATCTAAAATAATTCACCCACGTTGTGTAATGGACTTTTTGATAACGTGCTTTTATTGTAATGTTGTACAAATTGAAACATCGATCTCAACGTCTATAGTATGAGAAAAAAGCTCCTTCCTCTTCCCATTCCAAAATTCAAAGGGTATCTAAAATTATATGAAAAAAAAAGCAAGCAAACAATCAAAAAGTTGATCGTCATTATAGTATTTAGATGCTCCCTTTTTAACGAATTAGGGAAGGGCAAAAGAGAAAGAAGCAAAATACATTACAGAATGAACCTCGGACATTACAAAACAGGTAATTTATCAAGAAAACCAATCGCTGTTTACCTCTTGTTCCAATTTAATTGCAACCGAGTTAAAAAAAAAATTTTTTTTTTGTAAGATGAACCATAAATTTCTTAATTTGGATTTGACATGAAAGAAGCAGTAAAAGATCTATTTGTCATCATCTACATGTAATGCCTTTTTTGTGGGTATATGAAAATGCAAAGATATATGCAAATTGCATCATAGTACACATTTATTGATTAAATTATACCAACAACTTTTTTTTTCTGATAAGCTATTCAATATATTCAGCCTATGAGATATTTTACGCTATTTTCTTACTGCGGCTGGAGTTATTTATTATATAGTAATTATATTGTAACACTAAAAAATTCTCCAATATAATAATTATAATTAGAATTTTAAATCACTCGAGTTACATGGAATATAATATTTGAGTTGGCTAAAAATATTTTCAATAGGACTAAGAATAATAGCCCTTACATTTGGCGTAGTAAATGTATATAAGCAACTATTAAAAACGTGGCTAATTAAATTGAAAAACAAGGCCAGTTAAATGGATTTTTGTAATTTGACTTGCAGACATTGTTACCATGATTAAAAGACTTGTTTAATTAGATTAATGATATAATTTTATTTTAAATAGCTTGTCATTCCTCTTTTGGAAAGTTAAGGGTGTCGAAAGATTTATTCATTTTTTTTATTCAATTTAGCGCGAACTGTCATTGCAATATAAACCAACATGTAAGTATATACTTACATAGGAGATATGCAAGCTAATGCTTAATTGATGTACATTTTTACATAAACCAAGTCCATGGTACTAGGCAAATCTATCCCCTAGCAACCGATTATTTGTGCCCCTGGCAACCAGGAACAACAGATCAAATTGAGTTTCAAAAGTCTACCTTCTTCTTTTTGAGTCATATTGCAACAGTAATAGGGATCAATTTAATCTTTTTTACAAGTTTAATAAACTAATATCAACTTGTTTTAAACCATGCCATAATAAACAAAAGAAAATAATGAAACTATAATTCTAGGCTTATTTAGGTGACATAATTTATATATGAACCTTATTCAAACTTGCTCTGAGAGTGCTAAGCAGCAGTAATAGTAATGTGAATATTAAAGTAGTAATAATAATAACGAAAGTTTCTATATATTTCTTTGAGATTAAAAAGTTGGATGTTCATTTTGAATTGGGTAAATTACACATACAGATCATTTGACTGTTACTATATATACACATACAAGAATGAATATATTTTAAACAGGTAGATTACATTTGTTTCTATACTTCGAGTGAGCTTCTCGTGTATCTTTTTTATTTCATATATTGATACTATTGTAAGAAATCTGAATGCCTCTTCCAATATGTTCATTATTTGGTTATATTAAGGTTGGCTAAATAAAAAAAAAAAAAAAGGAAAATGCTCTTAATCAAGGCACATTTTTACACGGTGGTGCCTTGATGGTGATGAGAAGCTTAGCCCCATTACACAGGATGAGAATCGTAAAAATAGAATGCCATTGTATATGATACAACATAGATGTATGAGAAATTATGTCTATCATTGGCTGAACGATAAATATATAGTAGATAAGAAAAAAAACTACTTTTTTTTCCCTACGTATCTGTAAATTGCATAAAATTTAGGTTTACTTGGCATAGTATACAGCATACGTTTTATATTTTCTCTCTGTTATACATACAGACATTCTACACTTCTTTATAAAATAAATACTATGATGTAATATACATCACACTACTATTGTAAATCGCATTTTCTGGTTTGTATACAAGTGTAATTAACTTAATTCAAAAGGAATTCTTGGAAACTTCTTTATAACAGTATAAAAAGTGTAGAAAGTGGCGGAGATGTTTGGTTAACGTACAGATATATTATCAACGAGTTACACGCGCACAAGCATCATTATATACCACACATCTTGTTGTTTACACCATATACGATTAAGGATCAATGCGCACTGCGCTATACAAATGGATATATTTTAGATTGCTGATGATCTCTCTGTATGTTAGTGATGGCAAAGGTAGTACTTGGATTAACTTTTTATAGTATGAAACAAATCATCTGATTGCAATTTTACATACTTTATTAAACATAAGAACTGATTGAAAAGTAAAAAAAAAAAAAAAAAAAAAGTCGATCATATAAAATAGTAAGATCAACTGATAAAAACGAATGATAACATCACAAGGACAAGTTAAGGTATAAGAGAGAGAAAGAGGGGGGGGGGGGAGAAAGAGAAACAGAGAGAAAAGCATAAAATAAATAATATTGATAATAGTAAAATTCTAACTAACTTTTTTTTTTTTCTTATTCTTTTTCTTTTCTTTTTTCATGTATCATATTTTTAAAAATTAAAAGGAATAATAACTTTGATGTCCACGATAATAATAACCGTTTCCTGTTGGTTGGTAAACCGTGGGTAACGACGAGTAAATAATGTTATTGTTGCTATTTGAGTAACATGGTGAATTTGTTGACCAATAATTCGGTTGTTGATTTATGGTGTTTGATGGGTATACAGTTGCTGAAATTTGATTTGATAAAGTATTTTCTTGTTTTGCTAGAGTTCGATCATAATCTTCTTTTTCTTGCTTTATTAGTAATTGATTATACCCTTCTTGTTTTACTAGTACTCGATCATATTCTTCTTTTACTTTTTTTACTAATGTTTGATGATAATCTTCTTCATCATCATCATCATCCGAAGTAGTAGCAGTAGTTACAGAATTAGCAGCTCTGTTTATACCTGTAATTACTGAACGTTCAGGTCGTTCATCTGTTAAATGACTACGTCGGGTATGTCTTGTTAAATGTGATTTCTTGGTATAGCTGTGGGAAGACGTGATTAGTATTTCATATTGAGGCACTATGGTTAAATTATACCTCTTGGAACAGTTAATCTCTGTGCAAATATAGGACCTTGTTTGTGTATGAATACGTCTATTTTTATAAATATTGCATGTGAAATAAATATGGCTACTTTCATTTCTTTCTTGAGTCTGATCATGGGGTGTGATCAGTCAAATAATTTAGTCGTACATACCTGTGCCTTGCTAGAGAGCTACTATCTCCAAAACTTTTATTGCAGCTTGGGAATTGACATATATGTGGTTTTTCTCCAGAGTGAGTACGCCGATGTACAGTTAGTGCTGATCTCTATTGAATGATTAATACAATTGCTGAAAAAAATAAGAGATAATTGTATTTTACTTGAATGAATCGCTTTCCACAAAAGCTTAATGGACATTGATATGGTCTATTATAAATAGTTTAATCAATTATATAATTGTTATCTGGGTATATCCTGTACCGATCATTGGTATGGATTCGATAATGTCTCGTCATATCAGATGGACGACCTACATGTACAAATTCATATCAAAATCTAACATTTCATTTTGTATTTATTTCTTTTTTTCTTACTAAACGATTTTCTGCAACCCAGCCAAGTGCATGTATGTCGTTTTTTATGATTTGTAGGTTTCATTATAGTTGTAATAACATCATTTTGATGCTCCTTAGTAGTTTTACTGGTAATTATTTCTGTATTTTTTACAAGTAATTTTGAAATATCCATATGTATCAAACGGGATGAGAAATTATGAATCAATAACTAATATTATTGTATAGAAAAAGAGATATAGAAACGAAAAGAAGAAAGATATATATATATATATATATACAAATATTAAACAAGAAAAAATTCACACCTTCGTTTGCGCGTTGGCCATAAAGAAAAAAGTGATCGTTCCTTATAAGCACACATGATGTTATCTCCCAGTGTTCTACACTTGTTCTTTGTCTCCTCGATGCCTATATATATAATAATAAGCCTCAATATGCTAAACTGTCCATAACATATTACATGTACTTCACATGTTAAATCCCCAGTAGTAAAAGATTCCGAAATACCGAGCACACAGCACCAAAATATGTATGTAATGTTAGATCCAATCTTTTGGGTTAATTGGTCATATATAAATGATTAAAACACTTTCAAACTATCTCTAATTAGTAGTATCCCGTTTATACATATTATACTAAGATTAGATCAAGAATAATATTAGCTTATTTCTTCACATTGAGTCCATTACATAACTCATGCTTGGGCGAAAAAAGATGTATATATTTATTTACAAAAATGGGGTTTTTTGTTTGGAGTATTATATAAAAACACCCACGCTTCGTTTCTTTAAATAATGTTACATCTTTGTTAAAGTGTTTTAGGTTTTTTGTTGATTTTAACCATATGAAAATAATCAGCTACAACAAAAACAACAACAACATCATCATTATTATAATTATTCATTGATTTTTGATTGATTTTTTCTTGTAATAAAAGTTCGTCATTTGCTTTCAAAAACTACACTTTGATGAATCCGGTCACCATAAACAAGTTATTCGAAACTTCACCCGGAACGCTTCTCCCCTAAGAGTGCGTCTTTTATTTCTTTAGTATACCTAAACAACAAAATGGAAACTTGCACTTTAGAATTACATCCTACTAAAAAGGTCCACATTGCTTTGTTTCAGAATGTGACAAATGCTTCAGAATTAAGACATCGTTTGATTAATCAAGATAACACACTTGCTTGTTCATTAATCAATGCTAAATTGGTATATTTATATGCTCAAAAAAAAAAAAACACGTATTCATTTATTGTATTTATAGGTCATCAACAAATTACACATCCTCTTGGCTGTGAATAGAGCTGTATCTGATGAATCTATTGGAAAATTAAAGACTCATAATGTTCATTCAGAGATTTTATACGATTTTGGCACTACAAATAATGTGAGTTTTTATAATTATATTAAAAAAATTTACTCATTTAATTTCTTTTTATAGATTGGAAAATCATTCACTACATTTGGCATTACAGATGACACAACAGATGTTATTGCTGTGAAAATTGGTGAATCAGAAATAGATGTAAATATTTATATTAATTTTTTTTTTTTTTTTGATGTACTAATAACTACTATTAGGCTGAATTACACATGAAAGAATGTGTTAAAGGTGATTTAGTTCCTTTAGACAACTTATTAAACATTACAGATCTTAAATTAATTGAAAATACCTATCAAATTGGAGACCAAAAAGAAGACATTGATAACATCATTTCATTAGTTGCTGATGGAATGGCTTTACGAGGTCATTAATAAATTTATATTCATGTGAAAATCAAATAAAAATTATTGTACAAAATGCTTTATTTACTCAAAGTTTGCTGCTTGGATGATCAAGATTTCCTTCATCAACAATATCTAAACCCAATTTGCCAACTGGCTTAAATCTATTAGCATAACTCTTTGCTTGAGCAGAAGAAGCTTGTTTACGAGCAACACGGGCAGCAATACCTTGTAAAATGACAGCTAATCTAAAGAATGAGAAAGAAACAGCAAACATCCAACGGTCAATAGGATAAGGTTGTCCCAATGTTTTACAATAATGTTGAATAAGTTCGTTGGCTTCAGGAACAGGCAACGGTTCCTTGGAGTTTTTGAAGCCCAACATACCAACAGAAGCATCATCACTTGCAGGAACATAAAATGGTTGTAATAAATTAGAAAGATCAGATAATGGATGCCCAATGGTAGATAATTCCCAATCAAGGACACCAATAACCCTAGGTTCGGTAGGATGGAAAATCATATTATCAATTTTGAAATCACCATGAACAATGGTAGCTTGATCCTTAACTTGATTCTTTTTAAACCATGCAAACATTTCATCTAAGCGGGGGATAGGTCCAACTGCTTGGCCATGTTCATCTACAGTATTGGCTTGTGCTTGTGATACTTTACCCAATGATTTCATTTGGCGATCATAGAAACCTGAATGACGACCATAATTGTCAAGACCGATAGCTTTGAAATCAACACGATGTAATTTAGCTAATGTCTCAATTGCAGAAAACCACCTAAATATATACAATATTTCATTAGTATTTTTTATTCCCCTATTTCTGTGTAATCGATAGACAACTTACAGTTTCTTGCGTTCCTCGAATGGAATTGTAAGCATACGACAATCTTCATAAATGCGACCAGCTAAAAACTCCATTACATAGAACGGTGTACCAATAACCTCAACATCTTCACACAATACATAAACTTTGGGGACAGGAACATCTGTCTTTGTACCTAATGCATGAATAATACGATATTCTCTTTCAACAGCATGTGCGGTACTAGAAAGTAAAGCTCCTGGTGGCTTCTTGCGAAGTACATATTGCTGTTGGCTAATTGAAATTGCGTCAATTACCCTAATATGAAATAAATAGCAATTCAAGAAAACGCACTTACTTTCCATCTTTTAATAAATATGTAGGATTGGATTGACCAAATTGAAACTGACTAATATTTAAAGGAGATTTAAAACCCTCAACATGCTTTAATAAATAGGCTTCAAGTTTTTCTTGATTCAACTCATGTCTAATTATAATTTTCGGTTAATACTTGTAAATTATACATATATATATATATATTTATATATGTCGTGATTATGCATACCCTGAGCGAATACCAGAAGTAGATTGTCCTTTTTTTTCAGCAGCCATTCTTGTAAAGAAAAAAGAAAGAAATATAGAGAAATAAGCAACTTTTCCCAAACCATTAAAAATGTGGGGCAAACGTTGAATTTACGCTTACTGATGAATCTCGTTCAGTCACATGATGGTAGGAAACGGAGTTGTTCATTAACATATTTGTTACTATATCATTTATCTAGCGTTTTGATGATGCTACTCGTAAACTGTCTAAAAACTGTCAGGTACTGGTAATCACTGTCAAAAGAGTGCTTGGTTTAGTATTGTCTTGTTGTTTATCAACTCAAAAGAAATGACTATGATTCTTTTTTCTTTTTTGTATTATAAACTAGAATTGCGCTATTCTAATTGCTCTCAATGCTTGTGTAATCTTTTTTGTCAGCTTTTAATTATGTGTGAATGATGGGTCGGATCAAGCGCTAAGTAATCTACATCAACCAAGGTTGGGTATCGCTTTTAAATTCATGCAATAGTGCTAATGACGTTTATGTAAGCGTATTTAACAAATGCTTACCGAGTTACTATACTTGAATACTCCTTTACTCTTTGCAATCTTGTGTATTGTTGTTCCAAGTACAACAGGCATAATATCGATTGTAAAGCCATTAAACCTAATAGGAACTCCTGACTATAAAATATGTATCTGTACGTTGAGTTGTATTTGCCAGGGTCTGATATATGACCTTAAAGTTATCCCAAACACATTTTCAATTGGAATTCAAATGGCATGTACCCGGACACAATATAATTGACTGTAATTGATCTTTTATTTAAGATTAGATATGCATTTTATTATGCAAAATTACGTTTTTATTGTACACAATTGGTTCTGAAATGATAATTTGAAATGGCTCAAATTTGAATATTTCGATATAATCCTCCACAAAATATTAATGGACACTTAAAGGGACTATTCCTAGTATTTATTAAAAAGTTACTTAGAATGCTATATACCACGATTTAATCGATGATCTATCTCGTTATAATGCCACAAAACATCGCAAAATGCAAAGATTTCTGTTTTAAATTATTGATATTTCTGCCAATTTTAAAGGTTTTTAACTTTATAATAAACCATATTGAAGATACAATTTACAACATTAATTTGCATTTGTTGTAAAAATGTTTAACCCCCTCTAAAAATCTCAGTATTTTTAAATATAAAAACTGTTAAATAAAAAGGCATTTTAATTAATAAAACAAACAACATCAAGACATTTTAACTCACGTATTTTAACTTATTTACGTACATCAGCTCTGTAGCTTTTAGTTGCTTTTTACTATTTAATGATAAACTGCAGTTTTGTTGGCATAGTAATACATCATATTTTACAGATTGACATGCAGCTTTCCAAGAATCTTAAGAGTAGGCATTCTACTACTACTATCACAATTTAAACATCATATTAATAGAATGTTGAAATTATAGCGCTAAATACTGTTACAGCTGTAGCATATTTTTTGAAACTTTCAGCCATTTGGATTAATATTCATTAATTGCAGACTTTTTCATTTGCTTTATTTTCTTCAAACAAAGGGAAAGAGTTCTTTTTTTCAAAAAAAAAAAAAAAAAAAAAAAAAAAAAAAAAAAAAACGTGTGCAAAGATCCTTCAAAAACAGTTGATAGCTAATAGAACTAAGATATATTATTTCATATTTACTGTGCATTAAGTGCATTTTCAAAATTCAGTTTCCAACCATTATTTGATTTTATAAAAATTTTCGAAGAATAACTGGAACACTCCATACAAAATAATTTAAAAAATAGTGTACGTTTTCATTTCTCCATGTTTATAGCTGGTAAGCTAGTAAGCAACTTTCTATTGAAGCTTACCGGATGTACAATAACCCACAGATGCTTATATCTGAAATGCGCTTATTACCTACTCATATTAATGTGCATGTAGCGTGGCAACATATTTGGATCAGTATTCATAGATTTTATATTTTTTTTTAATTAATTTCAATAAGAATGAGCAGTGAGAGTTATTTGTGAATATATTTTATTTATAGAAAGAATAATAATGAAGATTAATAAATATTTATTATGGAGAACGTAGGATTTACATTACTAGAAGAACTAATGGTAAAAGAAAAGATCAGCAAGATCTTCTAGATCTTGGTTTAAATGGGATTGGCTCTAAAATGACTATTTAATATAATCCTCGAAAACTGGCATACAGTAATACAAGTTATAGGTGTACTTTGGTGATGATTCTCTGGACATATATCTGGCTGTGAAGGTTGCCCCATAAGATTTCTTTTTATATAAAAGATGTGTAACCTACTCTCATGTAAAGTTAAAATTTATTTAGGTTGAAACTCTGTAAGATAAGGGTTTTATATTCAGCTCTTTAAGGTGTTAGAAAGTAAGATTCTGGTAGTTTTTGAATTTTTTGTCCAATATTGGGTCGAATTTCGTCAAATCTTCAATAAAAACATACCTCTCCTCTATGGGCCATTGGTATCTGTTCGAAAATAGAAAAGTTGACGCTAGAATATAGATGCTTTTGGCTCATCATTGAGTAAATTGGTCTAAAATTGATTAAAAAACTCGAGTATCAGAATTGACGTCTTAATTTTTTATACTCATAGTATAGATTCTATTGAGAGCTAGCCTTCTATTTTTGCTCCATCCAAAAATATTGATTTTTCGTCGAGATAATCAAAATAATAGTTTTCATTACAGCTTAAATTCTTCGTAACTAAGTCTCAAAATCAATTTGACACTACGGGAAAAAAGATGTAAAATGAGGTATAAACTGCAACTTTTCTAAAAAAAACTACTATGATATTCGCTGCAAAAACTGTTTTATATTAAGATTATATTGAGAAGATAAAACTTATAATGATTTTACGTAAAAGAATAACTAACTGCAAATTTTAAAATTATCATTTTGCGTTTTTTCTCATAGTATGTGATTTATCAGAATATAAATTATTGAATAAAAAATAGAAAATTAATCAAGTAAAGAGATGTCATTTTATTTGAATGAAATTGAGAGAGTTTATATACTATTTAATTTGAGAAAATGACGGGGTAATGAATATTGTTGTGGATGTTATTGTTTGATAGTAATGTGTTGTGATATAATATCGTGTTGAAATATCATGCTGGAAGACCATGCTGCTGGAAACATGATTTAGTTGTTTAATTGTTGATCAAGTTTCGGTCCTTGAACTATTGTTTACCTTTCGAATTTGACACATCAGGTTAAGAATGATACATCAGTGTGACAAATCGATCCAAAAATGATTCAAAAAATAAAATTGCTTAATAGTATGTGAGTTGAAAAGTAAATTAAACTAGCTTATTAAATGTTTTTTGTTCAGCTTCGAATTCTGTATCTATCAAATAAAATTTTAGACAACTGTTTCACATCAAGTTTTGTGTAAAATGCGATTGAAATTTTGGAGGTTTTTTGAAGTTATACATCAATTTGTGAAAACGTGTTTTAATTTTATATTATTGATTCAATGTGTGGCTAAATTATCTCTCGATCAACCTATTGACGAGCTTTTTAGCAACATTTTTCGTAAAGAAAATTAGATTTCTGCCATTTTTTTTAAAAAATGTAATAGTTGGATCGAGGGTATACTGGTCTTTTTTTTCGGAGCAAAACCAAAGATATTCTCTTTTTACACATTTTTGAAAATATCTCAACGAAAAATCAATATTTTGAAAAGAACTAAATTGCATCCAACAGAATATAGAGCTTAATAAGCTCCATGGCATGAACAAAAAATAACTGTTGCTCAATTTAACGAATACAGTCAAACCTCGATATAAAGGAGGTTTTTGTATCCACCGAAGACTGGTGGACAAATTTTACAGCTTAAAATCCTTTATTTCGAATTTATAAGTACTGAAGGGAACTTTTTCTTTCCACATGTCCCTTATTTTATTAAAATATTATTGGCCCAAAATCAAAAAAGAACAGTTTTATTAGACACAAAAATTTTTTACTACTGTGAGGGAAAAAAACGTTCCAGTGTTTTGCAAAATTGAACGTTTTGCTTATTTTCTCAATAAATATTAGAGCTATTGGTACTGTCTTAAATGGAATAAATATCTTGAGTTCTTGGCTTTTGGATGATATATTATACGCCTTAATCACGTGATTTAAAAAGGAATGGTAGCCTTATGAAAACTGAAATGTGGATTTTATGTAATGTCAGAAAAGCTTAATATCTAGTTGGACCCCCTCTACTCCTGATAACCGCGTTAATTCGACGTGGCATGCTGTCTATATATTTACGACAGTCCTCTTTTGTAAATTTATACCATTCCCGTTCAATTCTCTCTTCTGATTCGGATATAGTGGTGGCCCTAGTAGGGCACTTGTTCAAACGAAGTTTTAGCTGATGCCAGACATGTTCAATGGGGTTCAGGTCTGGGCTTCGCGCGGGCAGATCTAGAACAATATCCAGAGAGTACCCGTGGTGTCTGAACCATCTCTTAGTAGCACCAGAAGTATGTGGTCTTGCGTTGTCTTGCTGGAATCTAAAGGTTTTCTTGTCAAAGCCATAGTACGCCATAGTGTCCTGCAAAGATGACTCCAGGATTTCAGCATAAACTTCTAAGTTAACGGTTCCTTCGGTAATCCTGGAGCCGTAACTGGGTCCCTCTGCTGTTATCATGCCCCAGAAGACAGCGCCACCACCGTCTCCCTGGATCTGAGCCTCGGTTTGATGAGGCAGCAACTCAGTGGGCCTGTCAGTCCAATAGAAAGCTTTGCCGTCAGAACCCCACATATTGATCCTGGTTTCGTCGGAAAAGCCCCATTTACGCCAGTCGTCCGTAGTCAAATGGTGATAACTTTTAGCCCACTCAAGACGCTTTGCCCGGTTCTCCGCACGCACGAAATTGGTCTTGACCTTCCTTTTAGGCTTGAACCCTTTGCGTTTGAGTACGTACCGTATGTTTCTCATAGACATCTGAATTCCGATATAAGCAAGGTAGCATTGTAAACCCTTGGGGCCGTCTAAATCATTATTGCGGAGATTCCTCTCAATGTAGTTCATATTCTGCGTAGTGATTAAGCTGCGTCTTCCGGGTTTGGCCTGCTTTGAGTTACCAAAAAACTTCTTTCTATAGCGAGAAAGTACACTGAGGGACAAATCTGGGAAAATTTTTTGAATGACACGGAGAGACCAATTTCGACTAAAAAGAGCCTTGATAGATTCCTAGACCTCCAGAGGAATGGGACGCGTCATGGTGAGAAATTTTTTTAAGTAAAGTTGATGAAATACTATAAGGCAAAGACCAGAATATTAGACTCTTTTGTACTTTTTTAAGTATTCTTCGGATAATTAACATTTTGAAAAAAACTGATGTAAAAAGTTACGACTCTCGGGCCATTCTTGTGGAATCTATACAAATATTGAGATCATTCGGTCATATTTCAAATCTTACAAAATTAAAACTTTTTACTTTGCGTCTGTCTCAATCGCTGAATATTTATTGTTGCACTTACTTTAATACTTTATTTTGTAGCCCAGAATCCAGGCTTTAATATGTCTACTTTTTCTTTTAGATCGAAGCAAAATTGGCGGAACTGTAAACGCGAAACCACAAATTTGCCAAACACTGGAACGTTTTTTTCCCTCACAGTAGATGTAAATACTGAAAATGTTTTTTAATCTTTTGAGAAATCCCCCATTTAATGTAATTTGATTGCATCTGCATTGTATTACGGGTTTTTTTTATATCGTAGGTAGAAATCTACCATATCTTTAAGTATTTTGAAACCTTCGTTATTTGTAGCAACAAAGTTTGAAGTAACATAACCTAAACTTGCTAGAATTTTTCTTTATTTACAGGAATAACATCGTTTGTTTATTATATATCGTCAATTTCATTATTACTGTTGTGTCAATATCTATATCAAGATCGCACATCCAATGTTCCAGTCTATAATCGGTATTATAGTATATTAAAGGGTGTTCACATGATCTACATCATGTTCTCCACGTTGTTCACAGCATGTCCGTAAGATAGTAAATCTAGTATTAGTTATAATGAAAGCATATAAATACATCCTCTGGATGTATCGTTAATAAAAGTATAATATTTTGGCAGCCCTTGGTGGTTGGGCTGAATGGTTAAGGCGCGTGCTTCCCAGGCGCAAGGTCTCGTGTTCAAATCCTGGTGTCGACAAGTTTATTTGATAATGTTATGTAGTACTGTATATCCTGTTTAGTGTCATCGTCGCCAACCCACAACTTTTAGTATGACGTTTCTCCGCATGCCTGTTTGGCTCTGGGTGCAGCACTTCATTTAGTAGATTTCTTTCCCCACTTTCATAGTATCATCATATCGCAACCTTGTTTATAATAGGTCCACTTACGGAGAGCTCTCAATCTCTTGACATTTAGTTTACGTTTACGATGTGCTACATGAAGCGTTATTGTAGGAGTTTCATGTATATTAAGTCTTCACATTAAATAATAATAAATAAAGTATATCCACTACGTTCTACCCTATAAAAAAATATTTTTGCAAGATTATTTCTATTGACCCTTTTGACATTTCAGTTACCATCATGGATTAAGGATGTTGTTACAAATTATACTGAAATTACCATAATCATATTCTTTTTCTTTTGATCATATTATTCTTATTATTCAAAATAAATAAATGGCATTGAATACAAATCCTATTACACTTTATCATATTCTAATCCAGAAAGCTGTACAACTATACGCGAAATTCATCTAAACCTTAGATATTACCTTGCGTAATAATTCAATTCCAATCATACATTTTCAACTCCCACCAAAAGAACAACTGTCAAATCACTATAAATTATCGTATAATCAAATATCTCTTAGAAATAATACACAAGCGTCTCATCTAATCTTTATAAATTTTTACTAAACCATTACCAATCAAGATAGATGACGGAATATGGATGAAATCACATTTCATCTTACCATATTAACAAAATTACCCATCTTTTATTGAGATGTTATCAGAGACATCTCATCTTTAAATCAAAAACATATCCTTAACATCAAGGATCCACTAACAGACACATTTTTAATATAAATATCAATTCTCAAAACGAACAATTAATAAAAATATCTTATTCTTACCTTATTTTACTTATCCATAATATTGATTAACATTTAATAATCATATTATTTTTGACACATTTGACTTTATATTTATTATATTACAAGATTTCTTGAATCATTCCTATGTAATTCATTGTACATTTTCCATTTTATCTTTTACTTATTACGTTTTATATATATTATATAAAACATTTACTTAGTTGGACAACTATAAACCTGGTGCTCATTTAATAGTTATTACTGCATTGGCAATATTCTATTTTATTCTTTCTTTTATTACATTTCTAACTACTTCATAAGTTACTACCACTTCATTTGTAACAAAGTGGTGTGATTATCTAAGATGCCTTTATTCCTTTCTTAAAATTGAAGTTGATCTGTGTTTTAAATTTGATTTAAGGGAGGTCCTCGATATAAGGGACTTTTTAAAAGAAACCACTGGTGCCCGTAAATTGAAGTTTGACTGTAATACTATCAAATTGCGTAAATTTATATCGAAAATACAGTTTAATGATATGATGGTATGTCAAAAGTGGATTGATTTAACTTTACATTGATTAAATTTTCGGTCAATATCTGAAATACTCTCATATGAGCGTATCGATGACCTTATGAGCCTATTGACCATCTCATTTGAACACATCCATGTGCTCTGAGAGCATACAGGAGGTCATAGTGTGTATGTTAGAATACTTTTTACAACGTTGTCCTAAAGATTGCACCAGAAAACCCCTTCAAAGAACAAATTTACTACATATCAGGCTCGAATTACAGGACCTGAATTATCAAACTCCGTTTTATGCGGACGGTACCTTAAAATACCAAAAAAATTACTACAAAATCTACTTTTTAGTTGATAAGTCTTGCAATTTTGAAGTAATCTCAAAGAGCAATATTTTAAAACAGATATATAAGAAAGAAAAATATTTCTAGCAAAAATCCCAATCTAGCTCATACACTATTTATAAAGCTATTTCCATTGAAAGCATACAAAAACGCAGCTTTGATGGACTATAACTCGAGATAGCAACCGTGTAAGCATGTACTTTATAAGCCAAAAATGGTTCTTTTATTTGGCTTTATTATATTTTACCATAAAATTAATTTTGAAAAATCATGAATTTTTCCCTTGTATACCCTCATCCAAAATTTAACTTTTTCGAAGAAAGCTAATAACTCTATGAAAAATAGAGCTACAATGACAAGCAATGCCTCAAATAATAGGTATTTTTTTGCGTTGTTTGTCTACAACATTAACTTTAAAATTTAACTATAAAAATATTTTTAAAATCGCTAAAAACTGATTTTTATGTTTTTGCGTCTTTCGCAATAATTTTGGTAACAAAATTTTAAGATAAATATATCAGTAGATGTAAAATTAAATTTCATGTTGAGGTTACTTAATAAAGGTGGCTATGTTACTATACATTTTTGCTGTCAATTTTGCATTTTAAAAATTTAGGATCGTTTTTATCCAATTTTTTCATCATCGGAAAATTTTGGGTTTAAACTGCCGCCACACCTGAGATGTATGAAAGTTCAAAGAAAATTCGCCGAAGTTATTATTTTTTTTGTAATGCAATGGTATGTAGGGAATGTTTAAATTAGAAAATATAGTACTGTAGTTGCAAAGTTGCAAATGTAACAACTCATTGCAAGTTGAAGCAGGGTAGTAAAATAGTTTTATTCAATTCAACTACTTTAATTGGATTTACAAAAGTTTCTTGTATATTCATGAGAAATAAGGAATTACATTATTTATTAAATTCAAGGAGAACAAACAATCCTTTGAAAATCTCGTTATATGTGGTTTTTGATCTATCAGAATTAGGAATTACCGAATTACCAGTTTAGTGTATTTGTCAAACCATAATGTTTGACATGCAAATCATACAATGCTACATTCCATGCGGTTATTATCATGCTACTATGGGACTA
>JAEPRC010000514.1:0-32644 GCA_016758945.1 Mucor plumbeus
TATTCTATTTCTTGCAGTCAGTATAACCTTTTTTTGTACTAATGGCTTCAGATTTTTATTATCAATTCACTGCTAAAAATTAAAAAACTTTGAGCTTTATTATCTCTGCAAAAAATTAAGCTATACCGATAATTTTTAATAGTAAAATTTACTTGTTTTGGAGTTCTTTATAACATATTTAAGTATGAAAAAATTCTAGGTACTTTTTTTTCTTTCCTTTTTTGACCCTTTTTGTAGCAGATTTCAAAATATTTGATAAACTGGGCAGTAGTTATATTGTATTCCTCTTATAGATCTCAGTGAACTCTATCAGGTTGAACTAAGTTTTTTTTCTTAAAAAATATTGATTTTTCGTAGAGATATCCTCGAAAATGGGTAAAAATAGAGAATCCTCTGATTAATTAAGACTTGTATATGAAATAAATTTAACGTAAAAAGTATCGTTTATTAATATGGATTGAATAGGGGTTTATATAGTTATTGGATATTTGTATTGTATTCCACTAAGTATCATACCCTATCGCCTTCTATAACCAATTTATAAATTATACAATCCATTGATTACTATTTAGTGTGAATTAGTTGATTTGATAGTGAGAACTAATTAAAAAAATTATAAAGCGATAATAAGTTAACTAGAATATTGTTTCTTTTATTATCTAATAAAAAAAACTGAAGAATTCTCTTACTGCACCAAGAGTTCTTTATATACATTTCGTTCTATTCTAATTTCAATATTATTTGCCTAGCACAAATAATGATCTATACACCTGTTTGTTCGTTGTATATTTTCTATATAATTTAGTCTATTGCTTAACTCTATCTATATTGTTTATAGTGGTTTTATATCGGTGGTAATTTAAATTTCTATATCGGTAATTGTTTATTCCATATTGAGTTTCTCTTTTTATTTATTATCAGATGAAACAGAGATCATGATGTGCCTTAACCACATTTAGAATATGAAAGAACAAGTCTAGAATCAAATATAAGAAACGCCTAGTTTACTAATTCTCAATCAATTAACCGAAAGGCTCGGACCACTCAAATCACAATCCAGGCACAACAAGCGCAGTATTGGAACAAGGCAATTCACAAGCTCTACAATCACTGCTTAATTATGACTGATTAACATCAATCCATAAATTACTCTCAAGCAGATCTAATAATAACTCAATACTAAATCATTATAAGAGGCAATACTTTTATATCTAAATAAACCTTATCTTGTTTTTATTGCACAGTTGAAGAACTGATTAATTACACATTCTTTTTATTGTACTCTTTTTTAAGTATATTATCGCAAATCCGATCCTATACAACAGTTGCCCTAAAGATTGCACCAGAAAACCCCTTCAAAGAACAAATTTACTACATATCAGGCACGAATTACGGGGCCTGGATTATTAAACTCCGTTTTATGCGGACTGTACCTTAAAATACCAAAAAAAATTACCACGAAATTTATTTTTTAGTTGACAACCTTTGCAATTTTGAAGTAATCTCAAAGAGCAATATTTTAAAACAGATATATAAGAAAGAAAAATAATTCTAGCAAAAATCCCAATCTAGCTCATACATTATTTATAAAGAAATTTTCATTAAAAACGTATAAAAACGTAGCTTTGATGAACTATAGCTCGAGATAGCAACCGTTTAAGCATATACTTTATTAGCCAAAAATGGTTCTACTATTTGGCTTTATTATATTTTATCGTAAAATTAATTTCGAAAAAAACATCAATTTCTCCTTGTATACCCTCGTCCAAAATTTGACTTTTTAGCAGAAAGCTAATAACTCTATGAGAAATAAAGTTAGAGTGGCAAATAATGTCTCAAATGATAGGTATTTTTTTGCGTTATTTGTCTGTAACACTAACGTTAAAAGATTGTTACAAAAACATTTTTAGAATCACTAAAAACTAATTTTTATGTTTTTGCTTTTTTTGAAAAATTTTTGGTGATAAAAGTTTTTAATAAATAAATCATTAGATGTAAAATTAAATTTTATGCTGAGATTACTTAATAAAGTTAGCCAGGCTACGTTACGCGTTTGCTGTCAATTTTGCATTTTAAAAATTTACGATCGTTTTTATCCAATTTTTCATCATTAGAAAATTTTGAATTTAAACTGCCGCCACACCTGAGATGCATGAAAGTTCAAAGAAAATTCGCCGAAGCTATTATTTTTTTACAATGCAATGGTATGTAGGGGATGTTTAAATTAGAAAATATAGTACTGTAGTTGCAAATGGAACAACGGAACAACTCATTATTGTAAATTGAAGTAGGATAGTAAAATAGTTTTGTTCAATTCCGATACTTTAATTGGATTTACAAAAGTTTCTTGTATATTTATGAGGAATAAGGAATTACATTATTTATTAAATTCAAGAAGAACAAATTCTTTGAACATCTCGTTATTTGGGGTTTTTATCATTTTAATTATGCAATATGTCGCATGGCCACGGTGAATTTTATCAAATTCACACAATAGCATTTTTTTTACCTCTCTCAAATATTAGACTAAATACAAATATACTACAATCCAAAAGAAAATTAACATCTTCTCAAATTGTTAACGTGTATATGTATTATAATGAGACATACTTTGCCACGCCTTTTTATAAACAGGATTGCTTCCAAATGTATAACAGCGGCAAACACTTTAAAACAATTACATGTTACGCGAATTAGTTGTTGTTTTAATAGTTAGACTATATATTAATACTGTAGGTAAAATTGCATTGAAGACAAAGATAATAATAGTAATATTATAATTGTAATTAACAAATTATATTCATTCTGTAAGTACAATGTGTGAAAGGGACAAAAAAAGGGACAACGGTGTAAGGTAAGTTTTAATTGAGTAGTGAAATGTCTGCTACGTGCATCATAATAGACAATTTATTTTTTGGCTTGGTGATATGAAGTTTTATTTAGATATACAGTCAAATCTCGATATAAGATCCTTCAATATAACGGAAACCTCCATATAAAGGAGGTTTTTGTATCCACCGAAGGTTGGTGGACAAAATTTACAGCTTAAAATCCCTTATTTCGAATTTATATTTAAGGGAACTTTTTCTTTCCACATTTCCCTTATTTTATTATGATATTATTGGCCTAGGAATTAAAAAAGGCTAGTTTTAGGTGTAAAGTTCTTTTACTTGATGTAAATGCTAAAATGTTTTCTAATTCTTTAAGAAAAATTTATCTAATGTAATTTGATTACATCTACTGCTTTTTATTATGGTTTTTTTAGACCGTTGTAAGTAAAAATATGCCATATATTATATATTTAAATATTTTGCAAACTTCATTATTTTCAGCAACAGATTTTGAAGTAGCATAACCTAAACTTGCAAGGATTTTTTCTTCATTTACAGGAATAGCATCATTTTTTCCCTCTATATCGTCAATTTCACCATTACCATCATGGACTAAGGCAGTGGTATAGCTTAATTTTTTGCAGAGATAATAAAGCTCAAAGTTTTTTAATTTTTAGCAGTGAATTGATAATAAAAATCTGAAGCCATTAGTACAAAAAAAGGTTATACTGACTGCAAGAAATAGAATATTTTTGGATACTTGTTTTTGGATTAAACGTTAATATCTCAGGTATCTCGGCATATAATTTTTTTTTGCTGTTATTTAGCAAAAAAAAAAAAAAAAAAAAAAAAATTTAGGAGGGATAAAAAGTGTGACCCAGCGTTTAAAAAAGAAGTAATGAATTCTACCTGTTTTTGAGTTTATCGTGAGCTATTTTCTTTGCTGCGATTAAGGCACGTATCTTAAAAAAGTTTATAGTATAGGGTTAGTTATAGAAAGAGGATAACCAAGTTCTGATTTTCGAAAAATTATAATTCCGTGATATATATTATTGCTATTAACCAACTTTTTAATGTCTTTCTTTATTATTCACCTGTTGTAATTTATATATAATCTCTAGTTGCACTGACACAAAAGTTTAATCTTTCAACCTTTATTACATACTGAAAGTAGCATTCTAAGATACTACTCTAGTATATGCTGATAATATTAATGAATCGAAAGCTATCAAATGTATCAATTTATCAATATGATCATCGCAAATTTATTTGAGTCCCAAAAAATTAAATACTGCCTGTCAAAGCGTGCCTGTCTTCTTCATTTCATCAAAACTAAAAGGAAAAACTTTTAAGGCAATTTAATATTACAAATTCGTTTCATAAGAATCGCGTTAAATAAAAATGGTTGTCGAATGAGTTAATTTTGACCCTCATTATATACTTTTTTCTCTGTTAGTCTATAAATCATTTGTAAGTTATACGAATGCATGCTTTTGTTTGTTTTACAAACAAGGTTGATCCCCGTATACAGCTGTAGGCGGTAGTTCAAAACGACTAAATTTGGTTTGAAACATGCAATGTGAATAAATAATGAAACTAAATAATGCCCTGAATAATCGATGATTTATTAGCAATTTTTGAAATAGTTGGAAGCACGTAGTAATTTGATCATTATATGCACATAGCCTTAGCCCAAAACTATAACTTTCTTGAAGAAATTACTTGATTCTTTTTAAGTCTTTTTTATTTTCATTTGGAAAAATCACGTTAAGTGTCGGGGAAAAGGGGCAAACTTTGTATTTTAATAGTTACATTTTCTTCTAGGGTTACTGATTGTTACAACTTGAAAATCAGAAACATTTATGTTGTTTAAAGAAAATTCGTTCCGAATGACTATGTAAACAATATAAATCTTTGTTTAATGAACCAATTTAAATATCTTGCTTTTTGTCAGCTTTGTTTTCAAATCAATTTGGTCAAAATGTCTTGATATTTGTGCGGAAGTACCGTTTAAAACCGGGAGATTTACCCGTATATAAGCGATATAACTAAAGTTGAGCCGTAATTTTCGTGTATACGTCACAAACCGCCATTGAAGTTTTCTTAAATATGACAATTTTACCCCACAAAACACAAACAACCACCCCTTTCCCTCTGACTTTTTTTAGTCTTTTTTTTTTTTTTCTTTTAATACAAAATGTATCGCTTATCAGCACTTAATAGAGTGTCTAATGCCATTAGACCCTCTATAAAGACAATTCCCAGAGTTGCTCGTCAATCAGTTCTTCGTACTTCTGTTGCATCTTTCCATACCAACAAAGCTCGTTTCGCTGCACCCGAGACAAATGATGGTTTCTTGCATGGAAATTCTGCCAACTACATTGAAGAAATGTACGAAGCTTGGTTAAAGGAACCTTCTTCTGTGCATTTATCTTGGCAAGTGTATTTTAAAAATATGGCTAACGGTGTATCTCCTGGTCAAGCATATACTCCTCCCCCTACTTTAGTTCCTTCTGCTAGTGCTCGTTTGCCTGTTTTACCTGGTGATGGTTTCGCTGGTGCCACTGGCTCTTCTGAAGTCATCGACCACATGAAGATTCAACTTTTATCCAGAGCTTATCAAGTGCGTGGTCATCATATCGCCAATTTGGACCCCTTGGGTATCCAACATGCTGATCTTAACTCATCTACTCCTCCCGAATTAGAACACACTTATTACGGTTTCAAGGATAGTGATCTTGACAGAACTTTCACTATTGGTCCTGGTATTTTACCTGCTTTTGCCAAGAGTGGTGCTACTCTTACACTTCGTGATATTATTGCTCATTTGAAGAAAATCTACTGTAAGTTTTTTTTTCTTTGATCTAGTGCGGAGAGGGTAGTATTGGAATGAAAAAAAGATACCCCCGCACATTTATTAAATCATTATTAAACAATTGATTTTTTGATAGGTGGTTCCATTGGTGTCGAGTATATTCACATTCCTGATCGTGCTCAATGTGATTGGATTCGTGAACGTATTGAAACACCCGAGCCTTTCAAGTATTCTGTTGAAGAGAAGCGAGTTATTTTGGATCGTTTGACTTGGTCTGACAGTTTCGAACGTTTCGTTGCTTCCAAGTATCCTTCCGAGAAGCGTTTCGGTCTTGAAGGTGGTGAAACTTTGATTCCTGGTATGAAGGCTATGGTAAGTTTTTTTTTTTTTTTTTAGATTTTTGAAAGAGAAAAAATGTATTTATAATTGTGAAATTAGATTGATCGTTCTGTTGATCTTGGTGTTGAATCCATTGTTATCGGTATGCCTCATCGTGGTCGTCTTAATGTCCTCTCCAATGTTGTTCGTAAGCCTAATGAATCCATTTTCTGTGAATTCAGTGGTGCTCTTGAGCCCTCTGAAGAAGGTTCTGGTGATGTCAAGTACCATCTTGGTATGAACTATGTTCGTCCTACTCCATCTGGTAAGCGCGTTCATCTTTCTTTGGTTGCCAACCCTTCTCATTTGGAAGCTGTCGACCCTGTTGTTCTTGGTAAGACTCGCGCTCTTCAATACTACGGTAAGGATAACAAGGGTGATCACTCCATGGCTGTCTTAATTCACGGTGATGCCGCTTTTGCTGGCCAAGGTGTTGTTTATGAAACTATGGGTTTCCACGATTTACCTTCTTACTCTACTGGTGGTACCATTCATGTTGTTGTCAACAATCAAATTGGTTTTACTACTGATCCCCGTTATGGTCGTTCTACCCCTTACTGTACTGATATTGCCAAATCTATTAATGCTCCCATCTTCCATGTTAATGGTGATGATGCTGAAGCTGTTACATATGTCATGCAATTGGCTGCTGACTGGCGTCAAACTTTCCACAAGGATGTTGTTATTGATTTGGTTTGTTACCGTAAGCATGGTCACAACGAGACTGATCAACCTATGTTCACCCAACCCCGTATGTATGAAGCTATTGCCAAGCAAAAGCCCGTTGCTCAACTTTATGAGACTCAATTGAAGGAGGAAGGTTCCCTTACTGACAGTGATATTAAGGAAAACAAGAAGCGTGTTTGGGATATTCTCGAAGATAGTTATTCTCGTAGTAAGGACTACAAGCCCACTTCAAGTGAATGGCAATCTAGTTCATGGCCTGGATTCAAGTCTCCCAAGGAATTGGCTGAGGAAAACTTACCTCATTATCCTACTGGTGTTGCCCTTGAGAACCTCCAAACTATTGGTAAGGCTTTGAGCACTCTCCCTCACAACTTCAACATTCATCGTAACTTGAAGCGTATTCTTCAAAACCGTGAAAAGTCCTTGAACGAAGGTAAGGATATTGATTGGTCTACTGCTGAAGCTTTGGCTTGGGGCTCCCTCCTTGCTGAAGGTAAGCATATCCGTGTCTCTGGTCAAGATGTTGAACGCGGTACTTTCTCTCAACGTCATGCTGTTCTTCACGATCAAAAGGATGGTTCCAAGTATACTCTCTTGAACCACATTAGCCCCGAACAGGGTGCTCTTTCCATTTCCAACTCTTCTTTGTCGGAATATGGTGTCCTTGGTTTCGAATTAGGTTACTCTCTTGTTAACCCTGATTCTCTTGTTGTTTGGGAAGCTCAATTCGGTGATTTCGTAAACACTGCTCAAGTCATTGTCGATCAATTCTTGGCCGCTGGTGAACAAAAGTGGCTCCAACGTACTGGTCTAGTGTTATCTCTTCCTCACGGTTATGATGGTCAAGGCCCCGAACATTCTTCATCTAGAATTGAGCGTTATCTTCAAATGTGTGATGATAACCCATATGTTTATCCTTCTGCTGAAAAGTTATCTCGTCAACATCAAGACTGTAACATGCAAGTTGTCTATGCTTCCACTCCTTCTCAATACTTCCATGTCTTGCGTCGTCAAATCTGTCGTCAATTCCGCAAGCCTTTGATTATGCCTTTCTCCAAGTCTTTACTTCGTCATCCTCTTGCCAAGTCCAACTTGGAAGAATTGACTGGTGAATCTCACTTCCAACTTTACTTGCCTGAAGAGCATCCCGAGCATCTTGTTGAACCCGAAAAGATCACCAAGCACATTATGTGTACCGGTCAAGTTTACTATGCTCTTTTGAAGGCTCGTGATCAAAACAAGATCAATGATGTTGCTATTTCTCGTATTGAACAACTCAATCCCTTCCCTTATGAGCAAGTTAAGGAACATGCTGACAAGTATCCTAATGCTGAAATTGTTTGGTGTCAAGAGGAACCCTTGAATATGGGTGTCTGGCAACACGTTCAACCTCGTATTACTACTTCTTTAGGTGAAACTGAACATCATGCCGGTAAATCTCCTCGTTATGCTGGTCGTGCTCCTTCCGCTTCCGTTGCTACTGGTAACAAGAAGAAACATTTCCAAGAAGAATATGGTCTTTTGAGTAAGGCTTTGACTGGTGATGTTCTTAAGCCCAAGGAGATCACTCAAGGTGTTCCCGTCTGGTAAAAGAAAAAAAATCAACTACAACAGATAGCTCCTTCTTGATCCCCCAAACTAGAAACTCTTTTTGTGTACTCGTTTTTTTTATCTGATTCTCTTTAAATTTAACTTTTTTCGTCATAATTATTCATTAAAAATATCAAAACAATTGAAAAACAATTCGCAAATATTAAACAATTTTAAGTTTGAATTTCTCTTATCAGATCATTTGCATATCAATATCATGCATTTTAGTGCGGAAACTGATCTCTAAATTGATTCGTGTAGCAATGTTTTTGTAACAATGAAACGTTGTGTACTAAACGTTCCACATCTTTAAAGAACCTAACACACCAATTTTTTTTTTAAAAAAAATATTTTAACTTTTTCATTGAAACTTTAAATTTGTTCTTTTTTAGCGCAAGAAATAGATTCATCGAATTATAAAATACATGGTATCAAAGCCCAACATCAGTGCTATTATTTCGTGTTTTTTTCTGGAAAAACTCTTAGTAGTGTCTGATACAACGAAGAATTTAAAATGGGCATCTTGTACTGTGGAGATTGAATCTAGGTACGTTCCTCTCGAATCCTTCATAATATAATAGAACATTTAATTTAATTGACCTCATGCCCAAAATAATCAAAATTGAAAAAGTGCAATACATTTTTAAAAAGATAAAATGTCATAAGAGACAGTAATATTTTGCAATAATTTTCACTATAAACAAAGTGGACAATTATTTTTATCTCGATCTGTTGCAACTATCAAGTCAAGAATTGTAAGTGATTGTGAAAACGTTAGACAATCGATGCTCAAGACTCAAATATTTGTAAATTATTATACAAATAAAAATTAAAATACAAGCAAAAATTAAAATATAAGCAAAAAGTAAAATTCAAGTAAAAATATATAAATGAAATGGACAACAAAGGAGGATAAATACAGAGAATATAGAAGAGAAAAGGTTAGCGTATTGCTATTGATTTAAAGTAAATGTTCTTGCTAATCTTACTAAAAAACAGCCTCTGTATCTAACCTGATTTAAATACGGTACATCTTTTCTCAAGAATCTCGGTTCTAGACTGTGATTTATTTATAAGTCCTTTGACCACATCAACATTGAAACATAATTTATTCGTAAATTGATATATGGTTTAAACTATGCTGTAACTAAAGTTTCGCTTAAATCATTCAGGAACAAAATATTATAATACTGCAGTTTTCAGTTTCGAATGGCCAATAGAACTGCCTAAATTAGAGAGCTTTAGGGAAAAGCTCTATTCAATGGACGATGATCACTAAGCTTAAATGCGATAGTTTTACGCTGTATAACATTTTTTTTTTTTTTTTTTTTTTTTTTTTTTGCAGCTGCAAGATGAAAAACTTTAAAAGCATACAAAGTAAAACAACGAACGCATGTAATACATCAGAATGGGTATATAGGCCATAGTAAATGTCAATAATCCAACAAATTTGACCTAAATAAGTGCTGCGAATTTTGGATTTTAATAGCTTGCGGCCTTTTCTTGAGCTCAGAAACATACTATTGTTTCATAAACTCCAATTTGATGCATTTCTATAATTCCTCCTTGGTAGTAATTTTAACTCATATTTTTTCTTCTATACCTTGTTCAAAATTATTAAAATTTTAAACTTCAATTTTTTAGGCAAAAAGTGAATCTTTTTATTAAAGCATTTATTAAAATTATATGATCTAAATAAAGCCAATTCTGTTTTGAAAGTGGTTAATTTAACTTTGCAAGCCGAAATTTTTGACATTTCTTGGAAAAATTAAAATTGCACTTTGTTATACACATCCGAACATTTCATGCCAAATAAGTGCAAAAAAAAAAAAAAAAAAAAAAAAAAAATTCATAACATACAACAAATTAGTTTACGTTTATTTTGTTAGTAAATTTTAAATTGTATTTATATTGTTTTGCAATAAAAATCCTTTAAAAGTCTAATTTTTCTTCCTAAAATGTCAAAATAGAAGTAGAATTTGTTGTGTTCATATTATAATTTTACGCCTTGCTCTCATTAATGAAAAACTGCATAATTGTTCTATCTCTTTATTATGTATTTACTGCTACAAAAGCATGAAGTTAAATTATATAATGCTGATAATGAAGTACTCAATTTTGTGAAAAAAAGTAAACTTAAGCTATATGAAAACATTTGTGTCCTACCTCGATATAGCGAAAACAGTAAATAACTAAGCATATTTTTAACATACCAATGGTACATTCTTTCACTCTTGTTTCATCAAATTCTATTATATAATGCAATTTATCGTTACAGTATTATTTCGATAGCTTATCATGACCAACTCAATTATTGTTTTTAAAGGAAATTATCAAGACTATTGCAGGAAACTATGTCCCTTTCCTTGAAAATACGAAAATTTGGCTGAATCAATCAGACTCTAATAAGAAAAAGACTTGTACCTTTTTGAATTAGCTATTTTCCATTACATAGTAACGTCAGAAAATAAAAACTTAAATACATAATATTGTATTTTTTGAAATTTTCAGTTGCTTTTAACGGACCAAAAAAAAAAACAAAAGCCTTCAGTTATCATGTGTTAATTTTTCTATTTATTTTATAATTTAAACCAGAAACTCAATCTAAGGAAATATTAGATCTGATGACTTTTATCGAAACACACACGCACACACTCATACTACTAGAAGTTCTTGTGTATAACAAACTGAGCAGAAATCAAATGAAACCAAGTCAGACAATGGTCTGTATACCAAAAAAAAAGTCATCATGCATATATAACAACAATATAAAAGGGGGAACATTTATTGGGTAATCACACAAAAAGAATATGCGTGAATAAAAACTGTACTAGTATAAATCAAGGTTTCATTTTAATTAAAACAAAGATTGTCCGTTGACTTTAGAGGGTGTCTACACACAAATATTACATGAGTACAATGGTGATATAAGAAAGAAAGAAAAACAGGATTATTAGACACTTACCATAACCTTTAAAAACTCTTCGTAATTAATCAAGCCATCACCATCAACATCTGCAGAAGCCATCATTTCTTCAACATCAGTTTCAGTAACAGAGTTACCTAAATACAATATTAATATTTTTATGGTGTGAGTTTTTTTGTTTTTGACTTGTTACCAAACAAAGAAACACCGCGCTTTAAATCTTCCCCAGTAAGTTGGCCGTCATTATCAGTATCAAGCATGGCAAAAACCTTGGCAACACCTTCCTCAGAATTGGTATCGTGTTGCTAGTAAATATTAAATAAAATAGAAATGTAAGAATTAAAGTAAGGGTTTGAGGGGGGGAAGAGAGGAGATGAGGGAGGAAAGGAGAGGAAAGAAGAAAACTCACCTTGGTCATGACGGCCAAAAAGTCATCAAAATCTACTTTACCGTTTCCTTTTGCATCAGCAGCACTGATCTATAAGAATATATTTATGAGAACATCTATCAAAATATCCCGCTTTTAAGAATTTAATATACTTGAGTGATGATTTCAGCATCGGTTACATTAATTCCAGCAGCTTTATAAATCTCTTTCAAGGTTTCAGCGGTTATTCCATTTCCGTTTGTAAGAGTTTCAAACTTGTTTTGCCAATGGATGATCTCAGCATCAGTAAGTGTTGATCCGGTCTATAAATCAAATTAATTGTGTGTTTTTATGTTGAATAATAAAAGAGCACTTACCATGATTATTAATTATATAAAAAGGTACAAAGTAAAAAGAGAAAAAGAAAAGAGAAAAGAACAAGACAAATTGAAAATACAACTTGATCAAAGATTGTTGAAAAAAGGGATATTTTATTGATTTGCGTCACACACACACACACACACACACACACACACACACTATTACATTATACAAACAAAATCCTTTGGGAGATTTTTTCCATAAAATTATGTATTTATTTATTTCTAATAGTTTATCCTTTTCTTAAAATCATGTTATTAATTTTTAAGAAAAAGAAGAATAACGCTGTGTGTGCAACATCACTCCAAACAAATAAATTTGTGTAATTTTTTGAATTTTTGATTTTATTAAATCAAAAAAGTTGTTACTGAAACAGTTCAAAGATCTATAAATTAGTTTTATGTTTATATTAGAGATCTATAATAATGTGGGAAAAGAAGTCGATTTTCTTTTTCTAAAAGAGTATCTAGTTGGATTCTTTGCAATTTACTATTTTACTTAATCGCTTAGCAGCTGTTGTGCCACGCGATAGTTTCCCTTACACATTTCTTTTTAATGCAACACATGATAAACACTAAATACGGCAAGAGCAAGTTTCTGCACTTGGAATTGAACTAACGCATAATTTAATTTTATGGTAATATGCTGTATTATCAAAATTTAACCTTGGAAACTTGAAAAGAGTTTTTAAGAGCATCCTTAGCAAATTGTATTTCTTAAAAAAAATTTACATGTATTTGGATGTAAACAGTGATAAGATTTTTTTTATAATAATCCATGCAATCTAAATTGCAGCACTATATCATTTTTAAAGGCGCATTTTACAGAAACAGATAGATGAGAATAGTGTGTCATTAAAAATGGTAAAAGCTGATTCAGGGGTAATTACAATTTGATTTACCGAAATTACTTTACTACCTGTGAGGCGCGAATACATAAAATGGAACCGATGAACTCTAGGCCCCAATTTGGCATTTTAAGGAAAAAATTAGGCACGTTTTTGATACCTGGAGCTACAGTCTACAATTGAATTGTTATGTTTTGAAAAACGAAGGGTATTCTTAAGTTTTTTAGACTTAACTATTGAATATATGTTAGTAATCGCAATTGAGCAGTGCGAGCAAAAGTATGCGAGCGAGCCATGCGTTTCGGCTCGCTCCAATTGTACTGTTTTCAGGGTATTACTTGTTACTTGTTACTTGTTTTGGCTTGCTTAATTAAGTTTTTTTTTTGGAAATTTCTTGTTTGGTGATCCGCAAAACATTAGCAGCTTGCTTACTACGTGCTTGCTGGAAATGTTCAAAATTAAAATAGGCTCACTTGCATGCAAACCTAATTTATTTGCTTGCTTTAAAGCTTACAAGCATGTAACACAGAACAATTTTACTTAGTTTTCGCAATTTTAGCTTTCAAAAAATCAAAATTTCAAGATGTATCACAACTTATATCGATATCAGGCTGCAGGTATATTAGTGCAGTTCTAATATTAGCTTATTCTAATTAGTAGACTCAAAAATAAGGAATTTTGATTTAAAGGACACTCAAATCTTCCGTATTTTTTATCTATAATTTTACTACTATCTACTGAAACGATTTAACGGATAGTGGACAATTCTGCTTCTCCCAGTCCACTATATTAACAAAATACGAAGATATCACAAAACAAAGATATACATTGAGACAATAACAATTTGATTTGATAGCCATGAAATTAGAAAAAATATAAGAAATAACCAAATCACGCGCCTAATTTACTTCAGCTTTTCCTCTAAAAAAAAAACTTCCTATTTCCTCTTTTATGTCAGTTGCTCGTCGAGTTCGCTTAAACTCCAGGCTGTTACGTTTTGCGTAACATTTTGGAAACACACTATGTGATTTCAATGTTAAAGCAATAGAGTTTTAAATGAGTTTGAAGATTTAAATAATATTTTATTTTAAAGTCTCTAATTAACCTCCAAGTATCCGTGCTTTGGAGATTTATACCTGCTACAAGTATAATTATTTATATAGAATGTCTCAGGTATTGTTTGAAATTTTTTATAGAACTAAACAATGGTTCAAAATTAAATTTTAAAGTTGCACTTAGTGCATAATAAATATAAGAATAATATATCCTAATTTTATTAGCTAACAGCTGTTTTTGTAGGATTAGAGCACAATTTTCAAAGGAAAACCTACCATTTTTTGCTTAAAAATAATCAAGCTTCTAATCTTCATATCTCAGCAGAATATTAAGAGTCATCTATACTTCCTAATAATAAAACGTACTTGTTTTGAAGTTTTCTATAGCATGTTTAAATTTAAAAAATTTACAGTACTTCTTCTTCATTTTCTTTTCGATTTTTTTCAATAAGTTGCAAATGTTTACTATATAGATCTACACCCCTTTTATGTTCATGACATGGAACTCATTTAGCTCTATCACATTCAACTTAGTTTTTTACGAAATATTAATTTTTCATAGAGATATCTTCAAAAATGTGTAAAACAAAGTATATCCTCGGTTTTTCTCCAAAATAGACATGTATTATTCGTTACAAAATTTGAAATTACAAAAAAAAAAAAAAAAAAAAATTGGCCAAGATTTCATTTTCTCTGAAAAAAAATGTAACTAAAATGTTCATTAATAGTTCACTAGATATATAGATAATTCTATTGCGCATTATTTCAATTTTTTAAATCCATAACCTGTTTTTAAAAAGTGGTATGTATCCTCAAAAAGTCTCCAAAATTTCAATCGCATTTTATGCAAAATTAAAAACTGTGTAAAGACCATTTAATATGCTAGGTCAACTTACTTTGCAGCTCATGAGCCACTGGACATTTTTTTAAGTTTAAGCCAAGTACAGTCGAACCTCGATATAAGGTCCCTCAATATAACGGAAACCTCAATATAAAGGAGGTTTTTGTATCCACCAAAGACTGGTGGACAAATTTTACAGCTTAAAATCCCTTGTTTCAAATTTATATTTTAAGGGAACTTTTTGTTTCCACATTTCCCTGATTTTATTGTACTATTATTGGCCCCAAAGTTAAAAAAGAACTGCTTTAGTAGGTACAAAATTTTTTTACTAGATGTAAATACTGAAAATTTTTTCTAATCTTTTGAGAAAAACCCATTTAATGCAGTTTGATTGCATCTGCATTGTATTACAAGTTTTTTATATCGTAAGTAGAAATCTACCATATCTTTATGTATTTTAAAATCTTCGTTATTTGTACCAACAAAGTTTGAACATAATCTAAAGTTGCTAATTTTTTTTTTCATTTACAGGAATAACATCGTTTGTTTCTTCCATATCATCAATTTCATCATTACCATCATGAATTAAAGATGTGGTGTTATTATCTAATATGCCTTCATTCCTTTCTTATAATTGAAGTTGATCTGTGTTTTGAATTTGATTTAAGGGTGCCCCTCGATATAAGGAACTTTTTAAAAGAAACCACAGGCGCCCTATGAATTGAGGTTCAACTGTAGTACTACGATTAAGTTGCATATATCTATATTGAAAATAAAATTTGATGGTATGTCAAAAGTGGATTGATTTAACTTTACATTGATTAACTTTTCGGTCAACTTTTGAGATACTCTCGTATGAGCGCATTAATGATCTTATGAGCCTATTGACCATCTCATTTGAGCACATCCAAATGATTTGAGAGCATACAGGAGGTCAGAGTGTGTATGTTAGAATACTTTTTACAACGTTGCCCTAAAGATTGCACCAGGGGAAACTCTTCAAAGAACAAATTTACTACATATCAGGTTCAAATTACGGAGCCTTAATTATCAAACTCCGTTTTATGCAGACTGTACCTTAAAATACCAAAAAAAAAAATTACCACGAAATTTACCTTTCAGTTGACGACTCTTGCAATTTTGAAGTAATTTCAAAAAGTAATATTTTAAAAAAGGTATATAAAGGGGGGAAATAAATTTAGCAAAAATTCCAATTAAGTTCATATATTATTTATAAAGTTATTTCCATTAAAAGCGTACAAAAACGCAACTTTGATGGACTATAACTCGAGATAGCAACCGTTTAAACATATACTTTATTAGCCAAAAATGGTTCTTTTATTTGGCTTTATTATATTTTACCATAAAATCAATTTTGAAAAGTCATGTATTTTCCCCTTGTATACCCTCGTCCAAAATTTGACTTTTTCGAAGAAAGCTAGTAACTCTATGAAAAATAGAGCTAGAGTGACAAATAATGCCTTAAATAATAGGTATTTTTTTGCGTTATTTTTCTGTAACAGTGACTTTAAAATTTAATTATAAAAGTATTTTTAAAATCACTAAAAACTGATTTTTATGTTTTTGCTTTTTTTATAAAATTTTTGGTGATACACATTTTCGATAAATATACCATTAAATACAAAATTAAATTTTATGTTGAGACTACTTAATAAAGTTAGCCAGGTTACTATACATGTTTTCTGTCAATTTTGCATTTTAAAAATTTAGGATTGTTTTTATCCATTTTTTTCATCATCAGAAAAATTTAGATTTAAACTGCCGCCACACCTGAAATGTATAAAAGTTCAGTCCAAAAAAAATTTGCCGAAGTTATTATTTTTTTTGCAATGCAATGGTATGTAGGGGATGTTTAAATTAGAAAATATAGTACTAACTGTAATTGCAAATGAAACAACTCATTATTGTAAATTGAAGCAGGGTAGTAAAATAGTTTTGTTCAATTTAAACACTTTAATTGGATTTACAAAAGTTTCTTGTATATTTATGAGAAATAAGGAATTACATTATTTATTAAATTCAAGGAGAACAAATTCTTTGAACATCTCGTTATTTGTGGTTTTTATCATTTTAATCATGCAATATGTTGCATGGCAACGGTGAATTTTATTAAATTCACACAATAACATTTTTTACCTCTCTCAAATATTAGACGAAATACAAATATACTACAATCCAAAAGAAAATTAACATTTTCTCAAATTATTAATGTGTAGTATAATATATATTATAATGAAACATATTTTACCACGCCTTTTTATAAACGAGATTGCTTCCATATGTATAACAGAGGCAAACACTTTACAACAATTACATCATGTTACGCGAATTAATTTTTAATAATTAGACTATATTAATAGGTAAAATTGGATTGAAAACAAAGACGATAATAGTAATGTTATAATTGTAATTAACAAATTATATTCATTCTATAAGTACAATATGTGAAAGGGACAGAAAAAGGGACGACGGTGTAAGGCAAGCTTTAATTGAGCGAGATGTCTGCTACGTGCATAATAGACAATTTATTTTTTGGCTTGGTGATATGAAATTTTATTTAGATACACAGTCAAACCTCGATATAAGATCCCTGAATATAACGGAAGCCTCGATATAAAGAAGATTTTTGTATCATGGATTGAGGATGTGGTGTGAATTATCTAAGAAGCCTTTACTTCTTTCTTAAACCTGAAGTTGATCTGTGTTTTAAACTTGATTTAAGGGAGGTCCTCGATATAAGGGGCTTTTTAAAAGAAACCACGAGTGCCCTTAAATTGAGGTTTGACTGTAGGGAAGTTTATTGGATTTTTAATGTGTTACCCAGAATATGTTATAACTCCTATCTAACACAATAATAGCAATGTGTAGACAAGGTGAAAATGGTATGGGTCTTGAAAAGGGATAAAGGGGACAAGGGTTATTCTACCAGCCAAAGGAGCTGACACACCAGCATTCTTAAAATTCTCGTTTTAAATCTAATGTAAGAAGTACTATGTTCTTGATATAGCTTGGCTATTAGAAAGAAGTGCTTTGTGATGGGCGTTAGTGTTACTAATGTATTTTTTAATATTGCTTTTGGCATTACTTAACATGTATTAAATGGATTAATATTGGGCAAGCGGCAAGCAGTATTTAAGTAATATTGATGTATTGTAATTTAATAGATTTATTTAAGTAAAAGATAATATAATGTGAGAATGTGAGTGAGGTGTTTTAGAACAGATATTTTTACTAAAGTTCTATATCTGTTTTGACATCCGAGTATTTATATGTATCTTTTGCAACTGAAATTAATTTATGCAACTCATATATTGTAATGCAATTTGAATCATTACATCTAACGTGAGATAATTATTAAAGTTTATATAGGTAAGAATGGCCAATAAGCAACAAGTTCAGAGGAACACAATACGATTGTTGATAAAAAGCCCCAAACAGCTAGGAGCAGTGTCATGCTTCTTGTTGCATCCACAGGTCTGTGTAGCCTTCTTGTTTAAGATTATGGCACAGTTTTGTAGGACATGTTCTCTATTGCTCTGTGTAATATGTTATAAAGCTCAGTTAATATCGTGCAACGTGGAATCATTGTATCACATAGGTTTGATTGGATATATAATATATACTTATTTAGATTAGTTATAATTAAAGAAGTTTGGATATAAAAGAGATGCTTTCCATCTTATAATAAAATTCCTTAGTTTTTGTGTGTGATTTAATTTAACCAGTTCCTTTATTAAATTATACATTTTTTCTTGCAACAATATTTATCTTCAGTCTTGTGGCAATTCACTTCTACTGTACAGCTTGATCTCATACAACACTATGTGCCAAAGTACACATGGCGTGGCCCCAAAGGATGATTTTGGTTTTTTTTTTTTTTTTTTTTAAATGATTTTTATTTGTTGCACGTATACCTGCAGCGGCAGCTAAAAGTAAAGCGGTACTCAACAAGGATTGTTAAAGCAAAATATATAAGCAAAGGAGATAAAGGAAGATTAGTCTAAATAAATGTAAGAAGGGAAGCGTAGGAAAAAAAAAAGGAATGTTAATACAGAATAAGCTATTGAAAATCAGAGAGGTGATCCTCAGCAAAACGTTTCTTGAGAGCAGCGGAAGTAGCAGAAACAACAATGTTTGGATGAAAGGGGATTTGATCCACGACAAAACGCCAGCGAGATTTCCACAACTCGGAGATGGCAATAATGAGGATAACTATGGGCGCATATGGGCAAAAAGGCTTGACAGATATCCGTTCAAAATTGAGGGTTGTGAGAGCAGCTTGAATTTCCTGGATAGTGATACCTGGCCAAAGAAATTCATCAATGAGCTGGATCCAGAAAGAAGACTTGATAGGACAGAAGAAGAAGAAATGGGGGATAATTACACTGTCCTGGAGACAAAAAAGACAGTTGGCTTGATAAAGTTCTGAATTATAGATGGACATTTGCAGTCGTGTATTTACTTTTTGATGCAGCAACCGAAGCGGAACGTTTCGTTGAACAAATGTAAGAGACAGAGCCCAAAAGCGAGACCAAGCAGCAGCTGATGGTGCCAAAGAGGAACGAACCCGATGCATGGTAGCATTGACAAGCATTCGCCGGAAGCTTTTTACTTGATGTTTGGAAAACTCAACCTGCATGGCTGGTGAGTGGACGCTGAGATTATTCAAAAAGGCAGTAAAATTCAAGGACAACTGAATGGTAGCACGATCTGTTGGCGCAAAAAAGTTAAGAGCAGAGGGCTGGAGACAGCGACGAAAGAAGGGTTCAAAATTTGCACTACCAGTCCGAATATGCTTGTGAAAGATGGCACCGATATACTTGAACTCTATCGATAACTCTGTAGGAACTTTTGGAAGCAAAAAGTGACCCATAGAACAATAGTTAAACAAATCAGATACTTTTACATTGTGAAGTTTAGACCCACGACAAGGACGATACACGGAGGCAGCAGTAATGGTAGAGATGACTGGTAGCAGCAAAAAATCGAGTGTATTAGCCATCACTGTAGAGAAATCCCGGGGGTGATTTTGGTTTTTGAATCATTTTTGGATCAATTTGTCAAATCGATTTTGAGACTCAACTATTGTAGGTTTCAGGCTGTATTGTGAACTGGTATTTTAATTATCTCCACAAAAACTCAATATTTTTCTCTAGCACAAAAAAAGTAAAGTAGCTTTCGATTGAATCTACCCTGTGACTACAAAAATTAGCACTTCAATTTTGATACACAATTTTTTTCAATTGATTCTAGACCAATTTGGCCAATGCTGAGCCAGTGTACCGTTATTTGGGTATTAACTCTTTTTTTCTCTGAGAAATATTAATAGCTCATAGAGAAAAGGTACTTCTTTAAAAATCTGAAGATATTATTGGATAAATAGTACTAAAACAATAGTAAACCAGTTGATTTCTTACGTAATAAATACTAAAAACATAGGAAAATAGCTAAATCTACTAATGATTATCATAGAACAGCAATTGTTGTCGGTTTTTTGCCTATTATTTATGTTAAACATCAAGTCAATTCCATATTGAATCTGACATCCAAATGGAATTGAAATAGTATAAATATTTTTAGAAACCAGGACCTAATGGCTTCTAACTTCCTTTTTAACTTAATAATAAAGACCCTTCGTTCTCGGTGATATAATCACTTCTAATCTTCTTTATTTTATTGTATTGGAAATAATCGTTATTTACTTATAACTCTCAGTATTGATATAGCCATTAATAATTTTTATCTTCACAATATTTTGTATATTGTTTTACAAGTGTTTTATTTTTATTATATCATAGTTATTTTACCTTTAAAACCCAAAATTTTACAATTTTATGCGATAACCAACTTTTTTCAACAATTTTACATTATTTTGGAATGAGATTTCAAAATATAACCAGTTGAGGCTCCGTTTTACTTTGTATAATGTAAAAAAACTAACTCAATATTTCAATATAGAGGAAAATTCGTTTTTAAGGGGTATTTTAACAGGCTTGCTTTATAGAGTTTGTCAATGTATATAAGAGAAATGACGATGAAAGGTAAATCGTTATAGTAAAAAAGAGACTGTGTCTGTACTAAATATGCTATTAATTTTATCAAAAAATACTTATGTATATATAATTTAATTTATATACGATGAATCTTTTCTTAAGGGTCTGGGCTCTAGCTGGTGATATTTATGTAAACCCTTTAATCATATCAACACCGAAACATGATTTATTCATGAACTGTTGTATGGTCAAACTATGCTGTAATTTAATTATATGTGTTGTCCAGATACTTTTTGCAGGAGTATTATAACCATAATTTATTGGGTAAAACTCTTGCTCAAAACCCTTTATTTTAGGTAGTTTTACTTGTTTAAAGTATCTCTTTTTTCACAAATTTAGAATTTATATTTTTTATTTGTATAAAATACGAAAGCGATGATGCTAATAGGGGGGGGCTAGAGACTTAAATGTGGGGGCCCGCATTGCAAGTTTCAGGGCTAGCTTCATCTTGGAAGGTCTTGAAATTGTTTACAAACATTTCAGCAACGCTTGTAAGAGAATTTTGGAAATCATCAGGAACACCTTGCCAAGCCTTTCTAGGATGCAAAATGTCATCAGGAACACCATCTACAGCGGTAGGAATAGAAAGACCAAAGACTTCATAAGTTTCGAATTGACCTTGAGATAAAGTACCTTTATGGATAGCATCCAAGATGGCACGGGTGTATTTAAGTGGACAACGTTTTCCTCCGTTTTTAGCGGAATTGCCTACCCAACCTGTATTGATCAACCAAGCATCAGCTGCATGTGCGCTCATCTTTTCAGCAAGCATAGTAGCATACTTTTGAGGATGCAACACAAGAAAAGGTGCGCCAAAGCAAGCACTAAAAGTAGGTGTAGGCTCAACAATACCATCTTCAGTACCAGCTACCTTGGTAGTGTAGCCACTGATAAAATGGTACATGACTTGACTAGGAGTGAGCTTAGATACAGGTGGAATTACACCAAAAGCATCACAAGTTAATAGAATAATGTTCTTGGGATGGCCACCGATACAAGGAATTTTTGCATTGGGAATAAAATCTATTTAGAACATATGTTAGTTTTATATTAAGCAAATAACATCCTTCTTACCAATGGGATATGCGCATCGAGTATTCTCGGTCAAGAAATCATCTTCATAATCAACTTGACGAGAATCTTCATTCAATACAACATTTTCAAGTACGGATCCAAATCTAATAGCATTGTAGATCTCTGGTTCTTTATCTGCAGACAAATCAATGCATTTTGCATAACAACCACCTTCGATATTGAAAATGCCTGTATCACTCCAACAGTGCTCGTCATCTCCGATTAAACGACGCTTGGGATCTGCACTGAGAGTAGTCTTACCAGTACCTTTGTTTATATAGAATGTAATTAGTATAAAGCATAAAAAATTCTCACGGTATGGTTAGTAACAGTATATTTACCAGATAAACCAAAGAAAAGCGAAACATCTCCATCTGGACCTTCATTAGCAGAGGAATGAAGAGAGAGAACACCAGCTTTTGGCATCAAATAATGCATTACAGTGAAAACCTATATGATACATTAAATTGAATTTAAAAAATTTCTGCTGTATTTCGTAAATCAACACTTACGCCCTTCTTCATTTCACCAGCGTACTCAGAACCAAGAATTACCATTTCATGACGCTTGAAATTGACTGAAATGGAAGTAGCTGAAGTCATACCAGTAGTGTAACGATTAGCAGGGAATTCGCCAGCATTAAAGATTGTGAAATCAGGAGTACCAAAATCTTCCAACTCCTCTTCCGTAGGCCTGATCAACATATTGCGCATAAATAAAATATGATAGGCTCTAGAAGCAATGACTCTGATCTTTTTACGATATTTAGGATCCCAACCAGCATAACCATCAAAGACATATAAACGAGGATGCGTATTTAGGTAATCAATAGCACGTTCACGATTAATCAAGAATACTCTTTCACTCATTTTAGTATTGACAGGTCCCCACCAAATTTCTTTGCTAGTCGCTTCTTCCTCTACAATACGCTTATCGTTTGGGCTTCTGCCAGTCTTTTTACCAGAGTAAGAGCACAAGGCTCCTGTAGATGAGATAACAGTGCCAATTTCATGAGTTAAAGCTTCTTCATAGAGAACAGCAACCGATGGATTATGTTTAATTGTGACCTAATAAAACAGGGTGTTAGGTTGTTTTTTTTTTGTGATTAAGATCAATGCATATTTACCTTGTCATAATCAATACCAGCCATAGTATGTAAATCTTCTTCAACTTTTGTATGAACTCCAGGAGAGCCAGGTCTTGAAGAACCAGGTCTACCAGGTGAACCAGGACGAAAACCAGCGGTCATTTTGAATTGATATAATGTAAATGTGTAGAGAAAAGAAAAAAAAAACGAAAACAAAATGCCTCTTTTTTCAATAACGAGCTCTTTTTATACATAAATAAATAAACTCCTAGTTTGTTGTTGGTTATACATAAATTGACGTTGTTTGGATTTGAACGTTTGCTTGAATTCTCTCACTCTACACGTGATACTGTTTATATGTTATTTATATATCTTATTGAAAATGTAAATTGCATAATAATAGCAACATGAAATATACGAAACTAACAACAATTATATGATTATATAAATTGATAAATTCATATTTATTACATGTAGAAAATATATTTAAATTATTAGATTATGTCTTAAGTTTCAAATTATACACATAAATATTAATATACATTCAATAAACAAACATGTAAACATGATAAAATTAAGGTTTTTTACTTTTTTTTTTTTTTTTTTTTTTTTACTTTTTTAATAGGTTTAGATTTGTTTAAATTTGTTGTGAAATAGTATTAATTAAGAAAAAAAAATGCCATAAATAAAATGTAAAAAATAAAAAATATATAGTAGACTTATATTAGTATATATAAAATGCTAAAGAGTTTGTTGCTAATTTTTTTTTTTTTTGTGGATGTTTTCAAATGTGTATGTAGGTGTAAATGGTATGAGTGCATTTTTAGGCGGATATATAATATATATGAAATAAAAGCATAATATATAACATAGATTTGAATCATTATACATATATATATATATAATGATATATTTTTTATATGATTTTTCTTTACCATGGATGTCGATTGATATCAGCAGCAGCAGCAGTAGCAGCAGCCATACTTTGCTGCTGTTGCTGACCATCAATTTCATTTCCTCCACCACTACCATCTTTTCTATCTTCATCTATAGAAGACTGACGATATGATTGTAAAGATGACATGATGCTAGGTGTATATACTTTTCCAGGTGATACGTATGGATGATGTCGAGGATTAACTACCCTTGGTGTCGTTGGCATGACCAAACTTTGTCTGCGTTCAGCAGATGTTGGTATTGACGTTGTAGATGAAGGTATTGTTGTAGTTGCTGTAGTGGTAGTATTTTCATATTCACCACTACCACGTGAAGGTGGTAAATGGAATGCAGATATTTTATTACCTACAATGTATTAGATAAAGAAGCTTTTATATATATATTCTCATAAAATTACCTGCTTCGGATGATGTAGGAGATGAAAGGGTACCAGGTAACATTGATTTATGTCCTGCATATTATAAACAACTAAGTTTTTGCATGAATAAAAAAAAACAACTTACCATAAAGTGATTCATCATGCTTTCCTCCCCCGTCATCGAGCAGTTCATTAGAGAAATATATCCTGTTGTTTGCTCCAGTATTTGATGATTTCTCATGTTGTTGATAGACAGAATAAGGCCCATTTGAATTAGTATGTCCACTGTTATTAGTATTACTATTATAACTACCAACTAGTCCTCCAATAGACTGTCTATTGCTGCTACTATTATGGTTGTTGCTACTATTATATTCTACTTGAGAAGATATTATAAACATATCATCGTTAGGATGATTGATCATTGAATCATGAAATCCTGTATTTTTATAATCTAAATGAACATTTGAAAAAAAAAAAAGATAAGGAGAGAAAAAAAGGGGGAGGGATGAGGAGAAGATAAAGGGGTGAAGGACAGAGGGATAATTAGTAAAAGCATGAAATAATAATAATAAAAAATACGCACGCACGCACAAACACATATATACTATTTAAGCGCACGCGAGTAAGAAAAAAAGACTTACTTGAGCTCGTATTCTCACTATTATGACGATCCCAGTTAGTTGGAGAAGTAGGATTAGCACTTGACGATGAATTGGAAGCAGCACCAGGACCAGCAGATGTTACTGAAGAAGAACTAAAACTACCATACTGCTGTGTTCTGTTATAACCATTTAAACCGTTCATTCTACTTGAAGTGATTGGATTATGTAAAGCAGTTGTATATAAAAATACACTTGGGTCATCTACAAATAATGGATAGAGAATTTCTTGAATTTTGTATTGAGCAGACAACAGTTTAGCTCTTGCAAAAGTAATCCTATTATTACTATTAGAGAAATATAATCAATATATACATATTCTACTTACCAAACACCTTTCAAATGCATTGCCCCAACCTTAACAACCACACGACCTTTTTCGTTTTTCAATATACCATCACGTTTACCACGAGACATGCCGGCAACATTCAATAATTTGGTGCCATTAATCATATCATTGTCTAGAAAATGCTATTCATTTAGTTTTTTATGCTACTTTGTTTATTGAATATTACTTACCTTGACGTCTTGCTACACAAATACCATTGGCATCTACTTGATAACAAATTGTACCTTCATCTTCCCATAATGTCGTTGTTAATTTAGGTCTAGCTACTAAGCTATGACGACTTTGGCTTGACATGCTTGAAGTCATACCATATGCTGAGTAACCAGCATTCTGTTGTTGTTGTTGATAATGATGGTGAGAGGAAGAAGAGAGAGGAGGTGGAGGTTGATGATGATGAGAAAGATGGGGACTATTATAAACTATAAAGAGTAACCATAAATACGTTTATACAAAACAACATAAATAATCAAATTTACCAGTGTTTGTTGTAGTAGGTGAAACAAAATAGTTGGAAGAATGATAAGCAGGCATTAAGTTGGCTGAACTTGCATTAGATGGAGAAGTCATTGAATTAATATAATGTTTATCAATAGAAGGTAAATCCATGTTTGGTTTAGTGATAGTAGAAGAAGAAGAGGTAGTATTATTATCACCATGATTTGTATCCATCATGGATGAAAGAGAAGGAGGAGGAGGAGAAGTTGTATTACCATTGCTACCACCATTACCTCCAATGCTATTATTAGCATTGTCGTGATGATGATTATGATTCCAACCACTGCTATTACCACTACTACTATTACTACCATGTGTGGCCCAACCTGTTGCTGTTGTTGTAGAAGTAGGGTATGGACCATTACCATCTAAACTTGAACGATGATGATTATGGTTATGATGATGAGGCTCCATCAAATTTTCATTTACTACTTTATAATTGTCGTTGGGTGATGATGGATAAAGTGGTGGCATAGATGCAGGTCTTCCCAGTGGATGTGCATTGGTGTTCTCACGTGACATATTATCGTGATTGTAATGATTATGTGAATACATTAGATAAAGAGAAATGAATATACTTTAAAATCAAGAATATTGTTATAAGAAAAAGAAAAGAAAAGAAAAAGAAAGAAATAGAGGGAGAAAGAGAAAAGGTTAAGAAAATAAAGAAACAAGAAAAGTAAATATTTATTTCTAAAATGTGTTAAAATAAACTGCTGCTGCTGCTGCTGCTGCTGCTGCTGCTGCTGCTGATATGATGATGATGATGATGATGATGATTGCTTGCTTCTTTATTCTTTTGTGTGTTTGTTCTAATGCAACTTGCACAAGGCCCAAAAAAAGAGATTTAATATTTTAAAAGAGGGAAAAAAAGAGAAGCAAAGTTTTATAACAAATGAACCAAGGGCATTAGAATTTTTTTAATTTTGACAAGTTGATATTAGAAAGACAAAAAGGAGATTCTCTTATAGATCAAAGTACGCAGTATGTTGTTGTTTAAATAGTATGATATTTGTAATAACAATATTACAAGGAGACAGTGAAAGAGAGAGAGAGAGAGAGAGAGAGAGAGAGATAAGTATATAGAAAAGAGGAGGATATTAGGGGGAGGTGTTTTTATATATAAAAAGAGGAGTCTAGTATGAATAATATATTACGGTAGGATACCACAATATTAAAACTACTGCTAATGTATAATACGTACATGATATGTACATGCAATGTTATGTACGCATAATTTACTTCGTTTATATTTGATGGTGGTAAAGTGTTTAAATGTTTGTTATATTAATATAGTATATAAACTAAAAAGGGATAATATTTTTTTATTCGATATATACAAGGATAAGCAGGAGTCATATATGTATATATTATGCTTTATTTACAAGGCTATATCATATCAATTAAATATAAACTACAATGGTATTTGCGCTATTATATTCAAAAGTGCTGGATGATGCATTAGATTTATGCAAGATCATGTAACAGAGAAATTATTTATTCATATGGGAATATATAGAGCACAATTGTATACTTCTATTGCAAATTGCTAATAATAATATTAGGAGAGCATTTCATAATATATTATACAGTATTACATTGTAACATCATATTCAAGGGGCTCCTTTATATTGTAAATAATTCATTATATACTTATTGGCAGTTTCATTTTATGCATATGAAAAGTATAAATATTATATATACATAAATTCAAAAGCCAAATATACATGTGGCAAAATCATTACACTTTATATGTACAATATTTTGTCAAATATCCTTTTTTTTTTCTATACAAACAGCATAAATTTAGGAAATTCAGGAACAGGGATGGAGATTTTTGACAGCTATATTTGATACCATAATAATGAAGTAAATATACAATATAAAATATTTTAAAAATCTACAGCATTCGTTCAAAATAAAACTACTTCCCATCAATCCTTATGAAATGAATATTATATTATATATCATACATAATTTCACGTGCTACATCATATAGAAAAAAAGAATCAAATGGCATGATAATCTACTACGGTTGTATTATGAGTCTAGATGATTATTTTCCACACAATCTTTTAAATACTCCATTTGGAACGTTGTTCTCCTTTATTAATCATTGTAGTACAAAATTACATGATCATTCCATCAAATGGCACATACACGTTTTTAAACAATTTGATATTTATTCAGTTACTCTAAAATTAAGTAAAAAACGGAGCCTAAAAATAGGATTAGAATATTCTTTTACGCTTCAATGGCATTATAAATCTTCCGAATCTTTTGTTGGTTAGTTAAATGTCTTTTTGTCTATCTAGAGTCTCTTTCAATAATATCTACCGCGGAAATGACTCATTCAATACAAACCCTGAAAGGGGGCATCGTGGGAGATATTGGAATAAATAAGCAATTTTAAATAGGCGAAATTCTTATTGTTACACCTTATAGATGCTATCAATTTGATAATCTTAACTCCAACATTTCTGTCAATTTTTTCAAGCAAATTGTCTCCTATTGAAAAAAAAAACCAGCACATTTTGCTTCCACTTTCACGAGCCTTCAGCCTAATTGTTATTATTTGATTGGCTTAAAATTTTGATGATCCTCTTCCATTGAATGTGAAATCAACAAAAGTTGTTAAAAATAGGCTTTATCCCTCGGGATTTTCACGTTAAAAATCGGGTAAAAAAAAAAGAATATATATGAATTATCAAATGTGAAAGTTTTTATTGTTTATAAATGTATATATAATATGTATGAAAAATGCAATTGAATACGTAAATTAATGGAATAAATAAGATTTGTGTATTAAATAATCTTTTTAAATATTTGAAATGAGTCTTGTCTAGTTGTTTTTGTTTGGATTGATATAGATTTGTAGATTAAGTAGGCAGAAAAGATCAGCATTATTTACTTGGATTTAGTGTAGAAAATCACATCATTCTTGCATTCTTGTGCATATGCAAGAGCAGCAGAAGCACCAGCAACAGAGAAGGCCATCTTCTTGGTAGCAACGATACGGGCAATTTGAGAGAACATGTTTAGATAGATATGAAATCAGATAAAGAATTGAATTATTGAATGAAATAAAATTAAAAATTTGGTCTTTATATACACTTTTTCAAGGCCCTTCCAAGCCCTGAAATTTTTTTTTAGGTTACTGCCCGATGGAACGAAAGAGTGGGGTTTCTCCGGGGAAAGATTTCCTAAATCGTTTCATGAGTTTGTGAGTCAATTAATCAGTCTCTTACCAATCAAACATTGCAATGACTAACAAGAAAAAAATTTACATCAAGACCATGCAATACATTGAAACCCAAAATACGTACTTTTTTTATTTATTTTTCAACCAACATGTACTGAAAGTGCTAAAAAAAAATTATCACGAGTTAAGTAAAAACATCAAATCGTTATATATATTCATTGCCTTTCTTTTTCTCTTTCTTTTTCTTTTGCCAAGATAGATTACAATTCTTCCAAGAATTTTTTTTTTTTTTTTTTTTTTGGTTTATCGTAATAATCTCCACCCATTTTTCATTTTTTTTTTTTTTTTTCAATTTCCGTTCTATTGTTGTATAACCATCATGTTGCTCTTTGGAAGAAATAATACTGACTTAGCATCGATACACAATTTTTATGTATCTACAAATTTAGGAACTCAAGATAAACCTATCGCTTATGGGCCTGGATCCATTATCAATGGTAAAATGTTTATTAATACTTTTATTATAACATACTAATATCGTAATGTTAGGATCGTTGATGATCACAAATGATAAGATACTATCCGCTAAAAGTATTCGTATTATTTTTAAATGCGAAGAATTAGATAGCTCACAAAAGGAAAAAACCAGTATATTTTCTGTTGATACTGTCATTTGGGGTAATCCCAAAGGGTCCGATACTATTAAATCCGAATTGTCACAGGGAAGCCATATGTATTTATTTGCAATTCGCTTGCCTCAAGTAAATTATCCGCCTTCCATGCACGATTCTCATTTTGGTCATCGTATTGGCTATACGTTGCAAGGTGTTATTGACCTTGAATCTGAACCTCATTTTACAACTACAATTCCAATTATTTATTTACCTTTGGTTACTACGAATTTGCCTACATCTAAAATGACACAAGTCTTTGAAAAAGAGGATAAAAAGGTTAAGGTTACTGCAGAATTAATTAAACCGGCTTATTGTCCAGGTTTGTACAAATTGCTTTTCTGTTAACGGAACCATCGTCAGCATATGATAAATTTCTCACACTTTCTTTTAGGTGATCTTTGCACTGTCAAGATGATAACCAATAATAACTCAGATTCAAAAATCAGCAGCGTTCAGGTGGAATTGCAAGCTGTAGTTACTACACTAAATCCGAATCATTCCGCCGCCACACCTCAAAATGAGCATATTCACAAGCAATATAACATACTATCCGAATCCTTTTACGTATCTATTGCAAAAAAAGCTCGTGATCATCAAGATATTTTTAAATTCCATATACCCTCTAATTTAGTACCTACGTTTACCAATAAGTTGGGAAAATACATTGATATTGCTTATCAAGTGCAAATCACTATACCCAACCAAAGCAGTGGAATCTTTACTAGTAATCAACAACAACAATTAGTTGCAAATACAATTACCTTATCAATAACCATTGCTACTGTACCTCCTTCTTATCCAATTCAGATTACTATTCATGAGTCTACCAAGAATGACGAACTACCTACGTTTATACCTAATATAGAATCGCCTTTACTAAGTCCAGTACATTATCCTGCTGACCGTGCTTATTCTGTGTCACCCTCAAACTCTTTTCAAATGTCAACAGATATGGAAATTTCAGAGGAAGACGCTGATTTTGTCTTGAATCGGAATGAAAGTCAAATTGACGCCTCCGGTCATCTCATGGTACCTGATGGTATCACTTCTGCCTCTACAACAAGGCGTAAATCTGCTTCCGAATTGTCAGATAATTCTACCTTGGCTAACAATAGCCCTACTAATAGTAGACTTGAAATCGTTTCTTAATAATAAAGCTATATATTTTTTTTTGTTCTAATTTAAAATGTAGGCCTGTACCTGAAACTTTAATATTAGTATTTTATGCTGCTACCATATATTTTATTGATTCAAATTACAAACGTTATTCTTTTTCCAAAAATAATGAATACATGCGCATGCATTTTCTATACTGCCATGTTATCATGTTTCAGAACTTAACACCATATTTTTATTATGTTCAACGGTGCGTAATCTCTGCAGTTTTATGCACCACAATATTCAAAACAAAATTATGAGTATATTATACTTGAAAATGCATTTGAAACACTTTAATATTTATGTGAATAACATCGGTACATACAGCTAAGTGATGCATAGATTACATATGCTTGTAAAATCAGATTATCGTATGGATTAATTGGTTTTTTTTTTCGTATAGTATACAATATGTATATATTATTTGAATGATGGTACTTTCGTTGATATTTTTTAATACAGTACTTCAAATAATTATATCTTTAAAAACATTAAATCTAAAAGTTAAACAGGATTGATATTTTTTTTTTTTGGAGGCACCTACTTGATTAAAATATGAATTGTCAAAAATTAGATTTTCATAGCTTTCAGTCTTCCAAGCCGAAGTGTGTCATTTTTCTATGGTTCGCCTCCTACAAACCCTTTCTATGTATATTCCCTAGACAATGTTAAATAGATATGAGTTGGTCGCTTTAGGCTACGTACCCCTAACTTTTTTTTTTCTTTTTAAATAAAACAATTATATTTACTGATTTAACTTTATTCTATATTTTATAAAAGACTCAGACACGTAAAACTCACTGTTTTTTTTTCTTAAAAACTGTGCCACGCTTTTCATCCCTGCTCTACTTTTTTTTTTTTACTAAATAGCATTAAGAAAAAATTATATGCCAATGTACATGAGATGTTCAAGTTTTTTCCAAAAATAAGAACAATCTAAAAGTATCTTGTTTTTTGCAGATGGTATATCCTTTTCAATACTAATTTTTCAGATTTTTACATATATTTCAGTGTTAATAATTGAACGTTTTGAGGCTTAATATTTCTGCAAAAAATAAAGATATACTGATATTTCCTAATAATTAAATTTACTTGTTTTAAAGTGCTCTATAACATATCTAAGTAGAAAAAAAATCGATGCACTCCTTTTAAAACCTCCTTTTTTGACCTTTTTGTAGTAAATTTAAAAATATTTACTACACTAACCAACGTCCTTTTTAAATTCATATCATAGACCTTATTGAGCTTTTTTATATCGCTATATCCATTTTTGTTCTCTAAAAATATTGATTTTTCGTAGAGATTGCAGTAAATAACGAAGTTGTTTACTAAAATAAAAGAAATATAAAAATAAAAATAAAAGCCGTAGAAATACAATTATTGTTTATATATACAGAATAAATATACTAGAAAATAAAGTTAAAACTAGATATATTTATTGAGTATATTTTGTATCAAAAAAAGATGATGAACTTTTTTAACAAGCATTAAGAAATAGGGTATTTATAGTTTTTTGGAAATGTGGAATCCGTAACAGATTCTATAAAAGATTGGCCAAACCAGTTTTGACAGTAATAACATTGCACCAAGATAAGTATCTATAGTATTCATGCTTGACTAAATTTAGAGAATAGATCTTCTTTCAATTAAATAACGCAACTCGAATTTCAAGAACAGGTTCGTAATTGGATCATCCAACACATTCGTGTTACACGATTTCATCATAGCCTTCATGTAACATAACTAACTGTAATAAAGGTACAATGCATCATTATAACCTCATTCTTCTCACTCTAAGGATTATAACCAGCTAATACTTATTTGAGAACTTCTACT
>JAEPRC010000515.1:0-32537 GCA_016758945.1 Mucor plumbeus
AATAAACTAGGCGTTTCTTATATCCGATTCTAAACTTGTTCTTTCATATTCTAAATAGTAATCAATGGATTGTATAATCTATTGATTGGTTATAGAAGGCGATAAGGTATGATACTTGGTGGAATACAACATATTCTATTAGAAAATATAATTGTTGAATGGGTTTGAAGACATTTTTTTTGTCGATTTTATAAAGCAAGTTTTCATGTAATAGAAAATGGTAAAGGGAAGGCTGGTATGCAACATCTAACTTATATGATAATGCAAATTCGGGGCTATCTACCGAATTTTGTCTGGTCAAAAAATATTAATTTTTCACCGAGAAAATTGAGATTGAATGATTGGATTTTTCACTGAAAAAAAGAGAAAAAAGAACCACCAAAAATCCATGTATATTCCATGGGGACGGAGCTTCCTTTTTTTTGGGACCCAAAAAAAGCGAAGAAAAACTTGAATAAGTTGACAAAAAATAAAGCTACAGTTATAAGTAAATACTCAATCTGTAGAAAATTTTGTTGCGCAAAATGTGCAAACGAAATATTTTAGATTCATACCTGAAAGAAGGGTACGTTTTGATCGAAAACCGCTAAAATAAAATTTTAAATTTTACATTGATTGATTTAGAATTAAAAACTAAATCTAAAACATTTGATAGGCAAAACCAACTTGCTATGCATTTTAGTGAGTTATTAGGCATTCAAGTTCTTTTTTGGAATTTTTTCTCCATTTCCTCCATTTGAACACTTTTGAATTCAATCTCAGCTTAGTGTAAATATTTGCTCATATAATTATATATCGTCCTATTCAAAACGGGAGCGTGCACCTGTTTCAATAGATAATTAGGAAATTAAAAAATACAAGACTATACTTGAGATGCTACATATTACTTTTAGAATGATTATTTTATAACCTTCCTGTTGATGGTTGAGTATAAATGCATCATGTTCATGTAATCAAGTAATTGGTTATAATTTTCTGTAATTTTGATGAAGATTCAAGGTCAAAGTAATATTCTAGTGATATAATTCTTAATATCATGAATCAGTGAGCACTGAGCGTATAAGATGAAAATTGATTGGTGTTCTTATTCGTCAATTAGATTCTTATACTTGAATCAATAAGAATTGAACAAGAGTAAAAGGTGGAGTTTATTCAATATTAAAAAAGCAACATGGGAAATACAACTATAACTTCTAAGTATATTAAAGATAGTTTAAAAGTAAAGCAACGTTCAAATAAATTCCCTGAATCTATTTGGTATTTATAGCGATTATTAAATTTTACTAGCAAATTACTAAAGGGGTAATTTCATGTGCATGCTTCAATTATTAAGCTTGTGGGAGTGATTAATGACTCTTGAATGATTTATGTAATATTAGTTATGCTATTTGATATAATTCAATCCTCGATTCTCAATCTAAGATTTACTTAATAATTTTGATGTATTATTGAAAGACTAGTAGTATTTCACTACACACAACAGTATGAGAAATACAGTCGTGATTCGATTTAGTGGACTCGTCGGTGGAAAAAAAAAGTGTCCACTAAATCGGATCATAACTGTATATAAAATAGATGGTTATCTTAACACTATGACAAAAAAATTATTGAATTGTCTTAAATTGTGCCACATTCAGGAAATTAAGTGATTTTTTTCTCATATTGAAATCGCTTAATTTCCTGAATGTGGCACAAGTAAGACAATTCAGTGATTTTTTTCATAGTGTTGTATTTAATCTTCAAAAATCTTTTGTAATAAAACTTTAATTGATAAATGTGTAGATGTGTAATATGTTATGTTTCAGTGATAGTATTGCTATAAGCTATGTTTCATTATTAGTTCCTGATAGACAGGAACCAGTTACGGAATAATGGAACATCCTAGATCTGTCACAGATTTTCTAATTTTGGAATGCTGTAATTCTGATAGAAGATCAGTATTTATTTTATTGAATTCCATAATTCATATTTTCATTTTAACGCGCTATGTGTATATGAGCTACTGTGTGTTGCGGAAATTATTGGTAAAGTGTTCCTATGACTTTTTGAACTCTTCTATTGAAAAGAATAAAAATTGTGATCTCAATGAATATTTATGCAAGCTGCAATTCCACATGGACAAGATATAGATAGGTCCTACAGATATTTCAGATTCAGCTATTTTTTAGTTATTGTGCATAGAAATATGTAAAAAAAGTAGTTGGTGCCTTATTTAATAAAACCAAGGAGTTAATTGTCAATTGGGATATATAATATGTAAATTATAAAATTGACTTCGATTTTATAATTGGAAGAAGAGTTTGGTATTACGAATTGTAATTGCTATTATCACTAATATACGATTAATATCTATGATGGGATTAAATTGAATTATATAACAATTGGCTATAAGTTATAAGTATCAATGATATTTTAGTAATACGCTATATTTATTTGGGTTGAGGTTATAAATATATGGAGGATGGAAGAAAGAAATAGATAAATCTACTAATGTTCATTTAGTCTGCATGGATTATAGGTATTTATATGAGCTGAAAATTAATTGTATAATGTTTGAGGCTGAGGTAAGAATATAATGGATCAAATTATTATGCCCTACTGAACTTTGTGCTTTCTAAGGAAACTTGTTGCTGTTATAATAATACAATTTAACAGATTTTATATACCAATAGAGGATATCCAGGCCCTTATAGAGAAATTGATAAAGGATTAATTCTATTATATCATATAGTATGTGGAAAACCTGGTTCTAAAATGAGCCGTCATATGAAATATGCTACTTTTTATAAACTATAAGAAATTCCGGATGATTGATAAAAATCATGAATGTTTGTATAAAAAAGTAAATTATTGTATCAAATATATGTTTTCCACACCTTTATTACGATTGTGTACAAGCATTAAAATAAATCCAAAATTAGTAAAGCATGTAACATGTTTTATAGATGGACATGATTCAAGAATAAACAATGTGAATTCAGATATTAAAAGAGAAATATTATATAGTTATAAATTTAAAACTGCAGGATTGAGAACACAGTGGAATATCCTTAGATATTTACGGAAAAAATTATAAAAAACAATAAGAATTCAACTAGATAAGTGTAGGGTTTTATTATCAAGTCAAATTCTAGCTAAGGCCTTATTGTGATAAATAAATGTCCTCTTTATATAGTTTTCACCAGAGAGATTAGTTAATTGTCCTAGATCCATATGTAGCCAATAACATCCCTTGTAGATACATTCCTTGATAGTAGCCAGTCGATATATTTATAGAGTTCGTGAGTCCTTGATGATAATGGTATAATTAAATCCACATTAGGTTAATTGGTCTTTAGTATAATTTGTTAGGATCAAAGTTCGGTAGAAAGTTTATATTAATATGAATTAGCATATATAACTTCGGTAGTTTAATGTCTATTCATATCAACGGCATTTTAAGTGAGAATCATATATAATGGAGATCTATAGTGGATAAATATGTACATATTCCACAAACACAAATAATCTCGGATATGAATGAAATGATAATAAATGTTTCAAGATCTGAATTTTGCAGTGATGCAAGTGATGGTAATAAAGATTTGAAAATACTAGAAAATAATGCTAATTAATCTGATAATGATATAAACAATAACTGTAGAAGAAATGATAATAACATTAGTTCTGAAGATGATGTACCAAAAGAATATAATAAAAATAAAAAGAAAAGAAAAACTAGAGGTAAAAATGGAAATAAAGATATTAATATTGCAGATTTTAGAATATTAGATAAACTTGTTATTGAAAAATTGCAATGATAGAAATATTAAAAATATATAATAAAAAATAAAATATACAATAAACATATATAATTCACATATGATGGTTATCTTTTTATGTTAATTACAATATTACTATTAATTTTATTATTATTTTAAAAGTTACTATTATTAAGTTAGTGATAAAACCCCTAAAACCAGAAAGCATTTTGTTCAAAAATGCACAGAAGAAAAAGGTTAAATACAGTGTGCAGTCAAATTGAGGATTGATTTTTGGATCAGCCGTTGTTGCTTTAGAGGTGAATATCAATATGAATTATTATATAGCTTACAGAATAAAATTGTAGAAGCATAACAAGCTGGTCAACGCCGCTACGCGGTGTGCAGCTCATGCTGTCGTAGGCCTATTTTATTTAATTATAAGAAGTTTTCATAGTGCTGTGCCAATAATTAGAAAATATATATACAAATGTTATTTTCAAAGATATACTAACAGTAAATGCGTATATTATCTCTTTCTTTTCGATAATCATCGCTTTTCTACAAAATATAATAAAATAATACTAAATTACTCTTACTAAAACAGTATCCAAATTTTTTTATTACAAAAAATTATGGTTTCTTTAAGAACGATGCTTCAAGCACGGGGTGATATAATCTTAAAGACCCAAAGTTTTCGTCTCTTCTCTCCTCCATTCAATAGATCATCATCCTTGTAAGTGATAAAAATTCAGGAATATAGTTCTCGTCTAGCATATTGTCCTTTTATAGTGAGATCAAGTTTATAAACAAACTCATCAAAAATTCTCTAGGGCGGTTATCGCTATCGTTGATCTATCCATATCAGGCCTTGCTTTTGCAGGCGTAAGCGGCCATAAATACATTTAGTGTTATTGCAAAGACATGATTTCAAGTTACTAAATAATTGAATCTTTTTTTTTTTTTTTTTTTTTTTTTTTTTTTTTTTTTTTTAGTATTCTTGTTCTCTTCTTCCTTCTTCCCTTTGGTGTTCTTTTTCCCAGCCTTTGTTTTGGACGTGCGTTATCGTTGTATAATTCCCTTTTGTATTGAATTGTTATATTTATTTAAAAATGAAGTGATACAAATAGTTGGGATGGTATAAACCTTTTTTTTTTTTTTTTTTTTTGCAATATATTTAACTCATAACATATTATGAAATATTACATTATGTGCAACCCTACACAGGATTGAGCTACTGATATTTATTCAATGCTTTGCTATACTGAAAGTTTGGATATCTATGTATGGCAGTATAAAAAAATAAATTTTCGTATATTAACTTTATGCCATGACTATATCACTTTTATTTTCGATAACTGGGAGCAGAAACAAAGTCAAAAAATATCTAATGTCATTTGGTTGAGCTATCTGAACATTCTATGTTGAGTATTCTTAAAACTTGCTCAATGTTCAGAATGCATATGGAGTCAAATAAGGCTAAATAAGATTTGAAGCCCGCATAAATTCTTAGAATGATACGAAAACATAACTAGATATGTTTATGTATAAAATAATAAGACTAATGCTTTAATTATATTATTTCAATTATGCAGAACAATCTGTTAAACATTCTAGATGTTTTTATCTAAGCTATAATAATACTAACTCTTGATAAAAGCATTGCACATTATACTAGGGCATCATTATACATGTAATTTCGATCTTGTGGTTCCACAGATCGATGAAGTTGGCAATTTCATACAAACTTTTATATGTGGTATGCAGGGTACATAATACTGATCATAAAAATATACTGCATGAATGATAAAAAAAACGCCGTTATACTATATAACCTTGGTTTTACTATTGATTTGTCATTTTTATTTTTAATAGTCTACTGCATAAATCCTTTCTTTTTCATTTTTAATGACAATATATTAGCAACAGTTTTCTATGCCATGGAACATAAAAGCACGAATTCTGATTTCAATACACATAAAAAAAAAAAAAAAAAAAAAAAAAAAATTCCTCAACAAAAACGGAAATGAATCCAGTAAGCGTGTGGCATTAGGTTCTTTTTTGCTAAACGGTTAAACTTTAAAAACGATCGGACACGCTTTCCTTTTCCTTTACTTTTTTTTTTTTTTTTTTTTTTTGTTCATCTTCTATTCTATTTACCTCTTTCTTTTGTTTTACTTACTGATCTAAAATATGGGTGCAACGACAAGTAGAGAAGGCTCTACTCGTCAAAAATATGGACGGAAATTAGCTTCATTAAAATCACAAAAAAGCAGAGAAATTATAACCTCAGATAACAACAAACCCTCCGTCAAAGTCGTTGAATCAACAAAACCCACTTCAGCGCACAGTACTGTTCCAGTGTATCAGCCTACGCCTGTAAACCTTGTAAAACATCAAGTTGTACTTTCAGACCACGTATCACCCATGTCTTCACTTTCCGCTATCATCTCTATCCCGATACGACGATCATCATGGAGAAAAAGTGTCAATGCAATTACCACACGCACAACTAATGACAATGGAAGCATTACATCTGGTTCTTTTTTTGATGATGATGATATTGACGATGATGATGCAGATTCTGAAGTAATTTCATCTTCTCGAACTTCGGCTGGATCCGAAGAAAATAACTTTTTAAAGGTCGAAGATAATAGAAAGAAAATTAAACATAGAACAGCGCCTCTATTAAACTCATTCAAGAGCTACAAAAAGGAAGGGAATGATATAGTATTTGAATCTAAGTATAACTCTTTTGCATTACCAATAACTGCTACATCTACACAAGAAGAAATTTCAAAAAGACCTCTTAGGCCATTTTGGTCTTATAATACAGGAGATGAAAAAGAATATGATAGGTATAAAATGACCTTATTTATACTACAACAACATTAAAACTAATATGTATATTTCTCTTTTATAGACAATTACGACAGGTATTTTGTAGAACGTTGAAGGAGGAGGAAGAGGGAGAGGGGAAAGATAGTATGCATGCTAAATCGTTTTATTTATTTATTTATTTTTTTACTCTCTTATTGAAATAGCATTATGTATTAAAGAATGTATTAAATGGGAATATCCATGTACCTATACCGACAGATAAAAGCATTACCATACTTGATTCGGCTTGTGGAGCAGGTTTCTGGACTTTAGATATGGCGCAAACTTATCCCAATGCCAAAGTTATTGGTTTAGATGCCTTTCCAGCTGATGATAAAAGAATGAAGGGATATTCGAATGCAACAATAGGTGCACCTAATATAGTGTATAAATATGGAGATCTTACTGCACAATTAACACTACCAGATAATTACATAGATGTGCTGTATCAACGTGACACTACATCAATTATACCACATGAGCGCTGGCCGTTTCTTTTTCAAGAATTAATGCGAGTTACTAAACCTGGTGGATATGTGGAATTAGTTGAATATGGTAAAATTGCTTTCTTAAACATAATTCTGTTTATTTAACAAAAAATATTGTTATGATAGATTTTGATATTCGAGATCCTGGACCTGTTCTTGCGTTAGTAAATGAGTGGTACAAAATTGCGTCCACATCAGTAGGTGTTGATCCGAGAGAGGCAAAGAAACTGGAAAGCATGCTGGTTTCTGCTGGGTTCGAACAAGTCGAGAGGAAAATTGTATCGATCCCTATTGGTGAATGGCCTACAGAAAAAGGTAAAGTTTCTTGCAAGGTTTTGCCATTTTATGTATTATATTTTTTACTATTTTTGTACTAGATCAACGGGAAAAGGGATTTCTATATAAACAAGTAATTAAAGCAATGTTTAAGTCAATGAGACCATGGTGGATATCTGAATTAGGTGTAACAGAACAAGAATATGATAAAGTCATGATTGCTGCAATGGATGAATTTGACGAACAACAAAGCTATATAGATTGGGTCATTTACACAGCAAAAAAACCTCTTGAGGATACTGCGATTGCAACTGCATCTACAACCACTACAAATACAACTATCGTTACCGCAAATTAATAACACAAATGCATTTATACATTATCGCTGGATCGAATATTAATACACCCATACTTATACATTACTCACTTTCTATATATATATATAAAATACCCTTATTTTCTCTCTATTTCTGTTTACTATACATAGAAATTTACTTTTCAAATTCTTTTTTATTTAGATAGGATAATTTAATCAACAACACCTATCGCCGTAAAAGCGGTGGTGGCATAAATACATTCACCTTTTCATCCCAAGCACAAGTTGCTACTTGACCCTCTACATATAAATTAAAATCAAGGCCAAGTACGAATTCGGTATGAGCATCATGTACATGAATTAGATTTTGTCCAGGGGGTGCTGCTGTATCCCAAAATCTTACGCTCATATCATAAGCAGCACTTGCTAAAATGTTGGGTCTATGTGGAGACCAGCGAACTCTACGTACAGCATATTCATGTCCCGGAAGACAAATAACCTCTCTATCAGGACGTCTTAAATCCCATACTTTGATAGTTTTATCAACAGATCCAGTTACCAACATATGATCTTGATACTTGTTCCAATCAAGAGATAAAATCTCATTATTATGCGCACGTAATGTTTGAATAGAGCGAGGACTATTGGTATCCCAAATTTTTACAGTTTGATCTCCTGAAGCTGAAGCAAGATGGGTAGGACTATAAGGAGACCATGCTGTACTATAGACACAGTGAGTATGTTCGGTATATGTTTGTAGAGATCTAGGCGATTGAGGATTCCACTATTGCATTAAATGTGTATAAGTTAACATGCTTGACCTATTTTACCAACTTTCTCTCTTACAATTTTAACAGTATGATCCCATGAACCACTAGAAAATACATCTTTTTTTACTAAATTCCAATCAACTGAAAATACCTCGCGTTGATGTTCCTGCCAATTTTGAATAGGGAAATCCTAATCAAATAACAATATAAATTTCACGGTTCTGTCTCTTTGCTAATTCAATTTTCTTACTGCTAATGTAGTATCCCACATCTTAATTGAGCCATCACCACTAGAAACGATAAGTTGATTTTCATTCACTTCACTCCAAGCAACATCGTATAAACCATCTTGTGTGTCATAACTAATTTTTGCAGGAATTAGCACTATGTAAAATTATTTGATTGCTTTTTACTTACGCTCTTTCAACAGCCATATTATCTCCTTGAACACCCATAATAAAAAGTCTGCCATTACCAACTAGACCAAAATTTGAGGAACTTGCAACAGCAAGTTTATTTTCAAAAAACGGACTCCATTTGGTCTACATAAATTAGTAAGAAACTGCATTTAGCCTTCTTTTTTGCATTGATGATTTTACCGAGTAACCATTAAAACCTTCAGTACGAAATTGGGAAAACATTTATTTATGTATACAGAAAGAAAGAGAAAAGAAAGAAGAAGTAAATAAACAAAATTAGGGTGCCTAGAATTGATGAGGGCCATGGTAATCAAGCTGACTATTCTTTTTTTTTTCACTTAAAGAATTGGGCTGACACAGAGTTTCTGCGCTACTTTAATCTTAATCACTGCTTGCTATTGTGTGGGTATCATGAATAAGAAAATATGTTTATCATTAGTAATGTTCCCTCTATTTTTTTTTGTTAAAGGAATGAAAAGATTCCATTTTTAACACTAATGATTTATCATGATCTACTTAAATATCAACATGCAACTATGACCAATGAATGACAATCCATCAAGTTTTGAATGGCATAATAAACACACGTATACACGAATTCACATGTGAAGAAACTTTGATGCAACTAAGCTATCTCAATACAATCAGCTACAGAAATCCATTACACCATTTTAATCAATCTGTTTCCATAGCAACAATTAGCTGGATATTAAATTGAAACCGTTCCTGCATCTGTCAAAATAAAAGCAAATTCGTTGCCAAGATGACAATTTTTTTTGTTAAAGATATGCAAAGAAGCAAAAAGTAAAAAAATACAAAATGGAACAAATGATGTAGTGGTAAGAAAAAAGACCACATTTAAGGCTCCTCACGTGCATGCTTCGCATTTTTTATTGAGCGGATTACATATTTTTTTTCCCTTTTCTTTTTTCTTTTTATTTAATAACTATTATATAATGGGTAAGAAAATACTACAAGGTTAATTGCAACCATAAAAGAGTACTTACAAGCATACTTAGGCGCACTTTTCAGCAGTCTTTTTAGTAAGCTTTGGGGTGAAAAAGAAGTTCGTATCTTAATTTTAGGTCTCGACGGTGCTGGTAAAACTACTATTCTTTATAGACTTCAGGTAATAAATTTAGCAATATTCAATTGTGCGAAAATATATTAAGTGCACAAAATAGATTGGAGAAGTTGTTTCTACAATTCCCAGTAAGTATCTTTTTGTGAAAAAGTCAACATTTAGCTTAGTAACTAAATAATATTTCCTTCTTTTATATATATATATATATATATATATTTATCCTATAGCTATTGGTTTCAATGTTGAAACTGTCACTTATAAGAATATTAAATTCCAAGTATGGGATTTAGGTGGACAAACCAGTATAAGGTAATGTTGTATATATACACGCGTTATGTATTAAACCTTTGTTTTAATGTATTTAAATGGAATATTTATCACAGACCTTATTGGAGATGTTATTATTCTAATACCGATGCAGTCATTTATGTTGTTGATAGTGTGGATAAGGATCGTATGCAAACATCAAGGGAAGAATTACATGCCATGTTAGAGGAAGAGGAGTTAAAGGATGCTGCTCTTTTAGTATTTGCAAATAAGCAAGATATGGAAGGTGCTTTATCTGCTGCTGAAGTAGCAGATGCACTTGGTTTATCGACTTTAAAGAATAGGCAATATTCTATCTACAGAACCAGTGCATTGAAGGGTGAAGGTTTAACAGAAGGCCTAGATTGGCTTGTTAACATTATACAAGAAAACAAGAAATAATATGATTTTAATTTACATGTATCACGCACATCCGCACAGACAAACAACAAGAAATTTTTCAATTTTATATATACAAACATCAATTACGCAACATATATAGCTAATTCACAAAAAAAAAAAAAAAAAAAAAAAAATAATAATAATAATAAAACATTATTTAGAATGTATGCAAAATGAAAATGATTTCAACGTTTTAGCATAATTTTTTCCAATATACCTTGAAAATTCGAGAAAAAGATGATTTTTATTAACTTACCAAGGGGATTTAATGGAAAATGTTCCTTTCCCCCCTCCCATATGTTAATTATTTAGGGACAGGGCAAGGATTTTTTGTTTAAAACAATTGTATAACTATACTACTAACAAATCTTGTTTTCTTGGAAGTGGTTGTCCTGTGTGTTTCCACCACAACCGCACCCATTAACAATATTAGACGCATTTCTCCGCCAATCTACGCTTGCCTAATCTTGTCGTCTCCTAAGCTAAATTCTTTGGTTCTTCTAAAATAAAGACAAAGGGAGGTATTACCCAGATTATACCTCCAGAAATAGTACACAGTAGATTGGTTTCATAGCCTTATCCAGAGAATAGAAACTAATTTATTAACTATCAGCATAACAGCAAACAGACAAGAAAATCCGATAGTAGCTGAAATTATTTTAATTTTGTAAATTCATTAAACCGGACCAAGTAATTATTCCGAAGATTTGGTACATGTATGTAGCCCCAAAAGATGCACATTTTTGTAATTTTGAGCATCTGTGTGTAATCGAATACGATCAAAAAAAAAGGGGGGGGCTACAATTGACTGACCCGAGAATTTGGGTGGATATCACTCCATTGGACTTTGCTCTGATATCACTTGCTTGCCATCTTAGTCGCCATATATCGCCGGATAATCCTTCCTCTCCTAAAGTCTTGATCTATTTAGATGCTTTTACCTACAAAGTATTGACTCATTTTCTTGTTTTTTTTTTGTCATTTTAGGGCTATTGCCATGATCTGTTTTCTTTTACATTTGAAATAAGTACTTGCTTTTTAGAGAAAGAAAATGTTGCATCGCGTATATGAGAAAACAGATCATTTAAAGCATTATCTTTTTGATGAGAAAAGGAGGAGGATAAGGAAGATGGGTGGGGGGGATTGAAGACTAGGTATTGACTAACAGAAGGAAATATTACTGTATTTTGTTAAACAAAATAATCATTTTAGGTATATAAAGAAAAAAAGATAGAAAAAAAAAAGAGAAGATATTTGAACAAAACGAGTTTAATAAAGTTTACAAATGTTTATATGTGGGTGTATGCAATTGTAGAGTGCCGTTTTAATTACAATTTCTTTATGATCATCTCGCTCTTTTATTACTACGTTTCAGTAAGTTTGGCTTTCATAATCAATGACTAATCATATCAAATCGAAATTTCAAAAGAGTAGATCAAATCTACAGTTTCAGCAATGAATAGTTTTCAATAAACATGTGTTTTATTGTATATACTTTTAATGAGTAAATTGCTCTTAATTCTTTTTCCTCCCTATTCAAAACATTAAAAATACCAAGACTTAAAAAGGAAAGTAATAACACTTTTGTAAAATTCTATTTAAAACGGACAAAAAAATAAACTTAGGATAAGGGTTTTAGTTAAAAAAAGCATACTTAATAGCCACAAAAAAAAAAAAAAAAAAAAAAAAAAAAAAAAAAAAAAAAAAAACTGGTCATTACAATAAAAATTACTATAAATGTAAACTTTTTAAAGAGAATAAAGCTGATGATGGTGAGTAAAACATAAAATAAATCATGAGTTTTCTAATTATTTTGGTAGTCGGTACAAGCAAGAAACGACAAACTTCAGCAATTAAGAATATCAAGAGAGGAGCAAATCGCCAGAAAGTGGTGGCAGATCCCAATGTTCGCTGTACTAACTGCTTGACATAAATCATCGCGCTCTCCAGATTGTCCCAGACATATATTGTCTAAACTTGAAGTTATAAATCAAAACTTGGGAACTGGATTCCAATTATTTACCAGAAAGCTTCCTTTTGATACCCGTGTAAAAGAACGATATAGAAATGTATTCATAAATCGAATCCTCTCTGCAAATGAAGATGTTCGACAATTGCTTTTCAGAGCACAAATGTTTGTGAAATATTTACATTCTTTTCCATTCAAATGAAAATATTCCAAGTTGCATTTATCGACGACCTTTCTGGTATTCTATCTGTCAGTTGGTTAATAATAGACGCGTTACAAATTCCAACACGATTCCACCTGGTATGCTTGATGACTGGAACAACTTTAGAAGACAACATCCGACTATTCTATATAAAGTAGACTTGGCTAGTGACAATAGCCAATGCTTATCAGAGGCATGTCTTCAGGTGTCGGTTACTTATTCGAATGCTTTAGTCGAGACTTTTGAACAGGGAGTAATGTCTTATTTATATTATTTGGCTCAAAATATTTATATGGTACCTTTTACATCATCTAATATCTTTTGTAATACTTTGTGAAAAGTATAAATGCTCTTATTTAACATAGATTAATAAAGCTTTTCAGTGTTTTTATCTTTATCATAACTGCCTTTAGAATTATCTATTTGTTTTTCTCTAATTATTTAGATTTTGCATCAGCAGCAGTTGATTTTATAACCCTTATAATCTCTAAATTTTACTTTGGAACATTATTCTACTTTTACAATAGAAAAACGAGCGCTATCCGTTTAAGTAATTTTACTGAGCACTACGCTACTCTACTCTTTGTATAAAAGAACAAAGGGCAATATTGATACAATTGATACAAATCTTATTTGGAACACCATCCTCTTTTATTGTCTAAAAATAAGAACACTGATTAATTGTCAATGTATCTTATATAGAGTATTATCTTTCTTATATAATCTAGGAAAATGAACATTATTTATTAAGCAATAACTAAAGTACACTACTTACTTCTATAAGATTTTGGGACATTATTATCCTAGTTATTTCCAATCATAATTATAAATTATGAACTTTATGGAATATTAACCAGCATTATAGAATTTATCATAAAAAACTGTACCATAATCTTAACTAAGGAGCCTACACAGAAATGTGTAAAAAACATCGCAATACTTAATGGACATAATATTTAATATACACACGGTGTATGTCCATTTTTTTTTTTTCAAATGAATTTCCAGATCCCGCTTAACTCTGAATCAAATTTGCAATAGTTTTTTTTTTTGGTTTTTTGAAGAGTTGATTGAAGCAATAATCGTAACTTGAAGCGCATTTAGTAGAAATATTAAAATATCTTGAGTATATTTCATTTGACAGTATCATTACAAACACATATGCCTTTTGATAAATAGTAAAAATATATGTAACATTTATATTGTCAGGCAAAAACAGTACAGCCTTTTTTTTGCGATTTTCAAACATTTATATTTTTGTAAAACCAAAATTAAGTTATAGTTTAAATAATAAATAGTTATCTGAATTATTGGCATCAGTTCGGTTGTCTTTTTATATACAAATATTTGCCAATTTTATTGATTACGATTTATGCAGAAAATCAAATAAGATGAATGAATGAAGAAAAAAAAAGAATAATGAACATTTGTTTTTACAACTAAAAAAGATTAACGGTTTTCAGAAGTTTCAACTTGAAGAATCAATTCACGAGGAGCATCGAAACGAGGCATGACAACTTCAAGGAAGTGAATCTTTTTGGGTTGTTCTGTAACGAGCTTCATGGCAGTCTCAAATTCAGAACGAGTGGTAACCTTAGCCTCAATACCAACTGGAGCAGGAGAGACATCATCCAAATTACGTTGAAGATGAGCACCGAAGTAATCAAGGGTCTTGGCATATTGCCACATTTGGAAGTTGTTATAAGCACGATGAGGGCCATGAATGAGCTTCTCAATAAGGTAACCATCATTATTCAAAAGGAAGATAATGGGAGTAAGGCCTTGATGGAGGAAGACTGAGATTTCTTGAACTGTCAATTGGAATGAACCATCACCACAAAACAAGTATACTTGTCTACTTCTATCTGCAATAGCGGCACCGACAGCAGCACCGACAGAAAAACCAATAGAACCCCAAAGTACTTGAGAAATAAAAAAAGCATTCTTGGGAGCCCTCAAATTGAAAGAGGCAAACTCAGCAGTACCAGTTTCAGAAACAATGACAGCATTATCAACCATGTATTCGGGAACCTTATTCCAGAGATAATTATGGGTAATTTCAGTGCCTTGTTCAATAGGAGCAGGAAGAGAACGAGGGCCAAGCTCAAAGTGACGAGGAGTAGAAGGAAGAGATTCGGTCAAAAGAGGAAGAAATTCAACCATACTGACCTTGTCATAATCAGCATAAAATACATTTGTGGCAAAAGAATGAAGAGAAATAGTCTTTCCACGATCCAAACCATAAGTGAAACCACCAGTATTGAAATCAGATTTGATGGAACCGAGTTCAATAATTAAATCAGCCTTTTCAACTTCCTTTGCAATACCTTCAATAGTAATACTGCCAGCATAACAGCCACGATAGTTTGCATACTCTTCAGGAACGATACCTTTACCCATAGGAGCAACATAGGTGGGGAAACCTGAGCGCTTGATGAAAGCAGCAGCTTCCTTTTGGAGATTATGACGTTGAATACAAGCATCAACAATGACAATGGGATGTTGAGACTTATTAATAGCCTCTAATACAACCCTGAGTGCAACTTCTTGAGTCTTTGCAGGATTCCTGGGAACAGTGATATTAAGAGGTCTAATCTCAGGAAGACTAACTTCATAGTTGATCAAATCAATAGGAATACCAATGTAACCTGGGCGTTTCTTAAGAAGAGCTTCTTCAAATACTCGATCAATTTCCTTGATGGAATTATCATGGGTTAAATGAGTAGAAGCACCACTAATCTTGGAAAACATGTCAACAAAAACTTGAAAATTACCATTACCAAGAGAGTGATGAAGGATAGCACCTTCAGCTTGAGATTTAGTGTTTGGAGTACCAACAATATGAATTACAGGAAGCATTTCAGAGTAAGAACCAGCAATACCTGCAGCAGCAGAAAGTTCACCAACACCAAAAGTAGTGACAAGGGCACCAGTACCTCTAATACGAGCATAACCATCAGCAGCATATGATGCATTTAATTCGTTAGCATTGTTACCCCATAGGAGTTCCTTGTCGTCTTCAATCATATCCAAGAAAGGCTATTATTTACACATGTTATATGTCAATATAATTTAATTAACATTCAACAGCTTACCATGTTATAATCACCGGGAACACCAAATACGGTATCAATACCGACTTCCTTGAGACGTTTAATGATGTAGTCACCGATTTTGATAGAAACCATTTTGTTAAATATTAATTTTGTTTATAAAAACTAAAGAAAAGAAAATAGAAATCGAGATTATTGAGATTATAAAAATCATTTTTATACCATTGTTTCTGTTTGTAAACCCCTTGTTAAACAAGTATAGTGGATATTTTACTCGCTTGTACAAAAAGTGATTTGTTGATTCAGATTTTTTTTTTTTTTTTTTTTTACTATCTTTAAAGCAAGTAAATTATAATGATCTACGCCTTTTAATGTAAAAATATCCTCGGGATTACCCAACATTTTTTTTACTATATAATCAGATTTCATCAGATTTGGTGCTTTTTATTTGTGTATCAAAACAGATCATTGTTGTTGTATATCTTGTGAGAAACATTAATATTCATAAAATATTAATGCCTATTTTAATGTATTTTTCAAAATTGGTGTTCGTTTTTTTTTTTTTTTTTTTTTTTTTTTTGATTCAAGAATTCGCTACTTAATTCATAGACTATGTTTCACATTAGATTTGAATCCTGCATGAATTTTTCTCCAAGATTTGAATCTGAGAGAGTCTATAGAATTGATTTTTAAGTACCATGTTTGAGGAAAAGCCTCATTTTAGAAATTTTATCTCATATCTATGCAATATAAACATCATATTTTAAATCATTCGAGTTTTTAAACTGATTTTACTAATGTCATAACAAGCAATATGCCAATATCATGTACTGTAACTTTAAAAATTACAAGCCTCGATGTTACACACTTTGTGTACATAAACAATCACCATCTTTTTCTTGATTGGAAAATTTACGTAAAGATAAAGAAACAAGATGACTGAGACTTTAGATGTTTTATCTAAGTATTTGTGTGCAGTTGTAATTCAACTCCCATTTATAGTATTCTTTATTAAAGTTTATAAGAGTAGAAACCATAGCATAAACCTAAAATGCATCTTTTTTGTTAATAAAGATTATTTCGTTTCCACTCTGTAATCTAGACTTTTAAATTAGCATTTACTGCACCCTACTGTTATTATACTACTCCCCACAAAAATTATCCGGGCAACGTTTCTAATTTTAGCTACAGCATAGTTTGACCCCATACAATAATCGATGAATAAATTATGTTTCAATGTCAATGCTCATGAGAAAATTACTACTTCCATGGGAAAACTGTAATAGAACCAGGTTAGATACAGAGATGGTTTTTTGATAAGATCAGCAGGCGTATTTATTTTAAATCAATAGCAATGTACTAACTTTTTCTTTTCTATATTTCTCTTTATTCATCCTTCTTTGTTGTTGATTTGTTTTATATCTTTTTTCACAATTTTTAATTTTTTGCTTGTATTTAGTCTATTAACAAGTATATAATTCATACTAGACCCATATCTTTACCCAGAGATTATCCATTTGTATAATATATAAATAACCGTACTGCTTTAGTGAAAGGTAAATTTACCAGAACGAAGCGAAGGCGATAATTTATCCAAACGTGGCGGTTTACAACTTGGGCTGCCGCAGGCCTGTTTTAGTTAATTATAAGCTTATAGAAATCTTTTAAAATTTTGATCTAATTGTTGGATTATTTGTATATGTTATTGGGAAATTAATTTATTTAGCGGTTGAAAGCTTCCTTGAAGATAATGCTATTATGAGTGTAAGAACTAGTTTGATTAGTACTTTCTGAGATTTCTGAAGAAATTACAATCTTCAAAGAGGCTGGGGTATGAATGCGCTACAATGCAACATAAAGTTGGCCTTGGCCAACATTGTGGCATTATACACGGTAGATACAAACTAACAGAATTCAATCATTGTAAATGCTGGACAAACTTATAAACTAACTTATTTCTTGTTTTTCTTTATTCAAGCAGTAATTCTGGCTCTTAGTCGCTACTCTTGATCTATCAATATCAAGCCCTGCTTTTGCAGTCATAAACGATCTGAAGTACATTTAATGATAATGCAAAGACAAAACTTTAAGTTACTAAATAATTGTATTATTTTTTTTTTCTTTGTATATCATTGTTCTCCTCTTCTTTCGTTCTATTGTCCTGCTCCTACTCTTCCTCATCTTATTATTCTCTTTGGTCGGTCTTTTTCCTCCTCTTTGCTTGGGCGCGCGTTACCGTTGTATGGTTCCCTTTTGTATTTAAATTATATTGTATTTAATTAGAAATAAAGCGGTAAAGATTTTATACCATATTATCTTCTCTTGCTTTAAATTCGAATTAAAGATTATTATTGACATATATGCAGATATAATTGGCGATTCAGACTTTATGTGATACTTTGAACAATCACATCTTGGGAAATGTTACACTCCGAACGTCTAAATCAATTTCATTAATTTTTTTGCATAGGGATTTACCCATTGATGTATAGTTCTTTACCGGATTTTGCTGAACTAGTAGGTAGTATTTCCCCACATAATAAATTAAAAGCCATCTCATTTAAAACCATGCCATGCAATCCAAATAAGAGATTATGAATATATTATAAATTATAAACAATCAAGGGTATTCATAATGTGTTGTAACATAAGTAAAAAAAACCTAAAATACATGCGAATCAAATAGAACAAGTAAGGGCTGTTCTGAACGCATGTTTGACAATCTGTTGTCAAAAACAAATTAAAAAGCCGTTCTGGATTAAGTAAATCAAGAACCCAACAACTCAACAAAATATTCAAAATTACGGAATAACTGACAGTTGATAAAACAACTGCCAAATAGTATGGATAACCAAATAGTATAAATAGAGAAGTAGAAATAGCATTTTATTGTAGATGATCCATAATTGAATAAAGAAGGATTTAAACAGTATCTCTTTTAAGCTTTTTTTATAAAATTAACCCCTTTTTACTGCACGGATGTCATATCCGAAAAATAAACAATAATTCAAAAACCGAAAACTAGATCAAGTGAATATCAAGTGAACCATTTTCCAGCAGCATAGTATTACAATATAATATTGTATTACAATACATTACTATTAAATAGCATTTAAAATTGCTTTATTATATCACAATCTCCCTCAAATCCAATAATACATAAACCCTCTTAATTTCCTTTTAATAAACGATATTTTTTTACTTGATTAAATTTCTACTTTCTTATTTAATTAATTTCTTAATAATTTATATTCTAATGGATCACCCATTTGGATAAAATTAAAATATGGAAACACTATATTTCAAAGTAGACAATTACGGAGCTCAGAGCGTACCCTCTTTTCTTTAACAACATTTAACGAAAAAATTTTGAGGCATATCATAAAGATAATATTACACCATATTTTCGTACTGCTGAATTTATTTCTTATCTCACAAAAGACTCAAAAACAGCTAAAAATTACTGTTTTTTCTGTTATGTCTATATACATCATAGGTCTCACATCCAAGGTTTCATTCTATTATAATTAGTGTTATGGTAGATCAATGCATCTGTAATGATTTATATCATATTTGTAAATATTAAAACCCTCGTAATAGTTATAATGAGTGAGTATAAATACATCTAAGAGATATATTATTAATTAATTAATAAAAAAAGTGTTTGAAAGAAAACTATGACAAAAAAAAAATAGAAAAATTGGGGAATGGATAAAACGTTAGTAATCCCGACTGTAGTATAAATAGAGAAGTAGTAGAAATAGCATTTTATTGTAGAATATCAATAAATTAATAAAGAAGGATTTAAACAGTATCTGTTTTAAGCTGTTTTTATAAAATTAACCCCTTTTAACTGCTGTGTATGTTAGAATACTTTTTACAACGTTGCCTAAAGACTGTAGCAAAATATCATTTCAAATAATTGATTTAACTACATATTCAGCTCAAATTACGGGGCCTGAATTATTAAACTCCGTTTTATGCGGACTGTATCTTACAATACCGAGAAAATTGCTACAAACTTCAGATTTTAGTTAATAACTCTTGCAATTTCAAAGTATTCTTAAAAAGTAATGTTTTAAACTAAATATATAAGGGAGAAAAATAAATACAGCAAAAATCCCAATTAAGCTCACGCATTATTTATAAAGCTATTTCCATTAAAAGCGTACAAAAACGCAACTTCAATGGGCCGTAACTCGAGATAGCGACCGTTTAAGCACATAGTTTATAAGCCAAAAATAATTTTTTTGCTTAGTTTAATTATATTTTACCATAAAATCTATCTCGAAAAATTATGAATTTTCCCCTTGTATACCCTCGTCAAAAATTTTGATTTTTCGAAGAAAGCTAATAATTCTATGAAAAATAGCGCTAGAGTGGCAAAAAATGCCTCAAACAATAGATATATTTTTGCTTTATTTGTTTATAACATTAACTTTAAAATTTAATTATAAAAGTATTCCTAAAATTACTAAAAACTGATTTTTATGTTTTTGCTTTTTTTACAAATTTTTTGGTGATAAAATTTTTTAATATACATTTAGTTAAATGCAAAATTAAATTTCATGTTAGGGTAACTTAATAGAGCTAGCCAAGTTACTATATACTTTCGATGCCAATTTTGCATTTTAAAATTTTAGGATTGTTTCTGTCAATTTTTTCATCATCAGAAAGTTTTTGTTTTAAAACACCGCCAAAGCTGAGATGTATGAAACTAGGAGAGAATGTGTCAAAATTTTTATTTTTTGCAATGCAACGATATGTAGGGAATGTTTAAATCAGGACATATCAGTAGTAGTTACGAATGAAAGAACCCATTATAAATTGAAATTGATTTATCAAAAGGTAAACGTATAAAAATTATTCAAAATGAAAAAGTACCGTTTTATTATGAGCTTAAAGAGAGGGTTTATATACTAATTTGATAAGTGAATTAAATATGAATGATAATATAATTAGAATGAACATGTGGATATTGTGTGAATATTGCAGTAAATAACGAAGTTGTTTACTAAAATAAAAAAAATATAAAAATAAAAGCGGTAGAAATACAATTATAATCAGCTAAAGTTTTATTATAAAAGATTTCTGAAGATTAAATATAATTGAAAAAGTATGAGGGTATTTATAGTGATTTAGAGAACTTGTATACCATCAGACTTGAATGGAGTAATCTTCTAATTTTGAGTTGTTGTTACTGATATCATATATATTGAAAGGATAAATCATGCAAAGCATCGACCATAAAGGGTTGTGTGTTGTGTGTCAAGTGCGACAATGTGGGCCATTTGGGAGCTATTGGCTATATCTATTTAGGTAACCTTGATTTTAAGGTGTGAATTCTAAAGTGTGCTTGAAATGTTATTCATTGGTAGTGTAATTATGACACAGGGGAATAGTTGATTAAACCTAATATCTTTGATATTATTATTTATTGAATTAAGTAAAATACTTCTTGGTATATATGTCATTTGTGTAATCGATTGCACTGTGATCAAGGGTGCTATCGTTCACACGACATGTATTGGTTCAAAAGTATTTTGTATTTTCGCATGCGTTTGTTATTGTGTTCAATTTGAGTATCTCTTTATTATTGCTGCACTTTAATATTTCAAGTGGCATGAACTCTGTGAGTGATACTTGTAAATTAAGTTATTTTATGATTATCAAGATTTTAGTATGTAATTCCACTGCAACAATAACAATTATTCTGAGAATACAACTACAGTAGAGCCATATCTGTATTTTGATATTAACATAGCCGCCGTAGTAATGTATACCTTGCATGAAAATACGAATAAATTTTTGTATTCAAGTTTTAGTTTTCTTTGCAGGTATATTCACCGAAAAATTATAATAGTGAGTACAGAGGAACATTTGAACATCAAATTTGAAAACTTCGAATAGGTATACTTTTTGAAATATTTTAGGTACATAATGATATTTCACACTAAAAAATCTTGTAACTAGCCAAGCAAAAGGAATTAATGTTTGAAAATACTATTTTATAACTTTTCATTGATTGGCTTTTCAGTTAATTTCTGAGATGCTTTCATATGAGCGCATCGATGACCTCATGAGTCTATTGACGGTCTCATTTGAGCATATCTATGTTCTCTGAAAGCATCCAGGAGGCCAGAGTGGCCTGTAGAGGAAAGGTAAATCTTCATTAAAGATTTGACGTAATCTACTCAATATTGCACGAAAAATTTGAAACTCATTTGAAAACCATCTGAAATCTACTTTTTACAATTAAAAAACTTGCTAATAAAAACCTTATCTGGCCGAATGAAATGTAAAAAGGGTCAACAATAGGAATAGTTTGGCCAAAATATTACAATTTTATTAACAATACACCCAGATGATATATTTATACGCTTTCATTATAACTATTACTAGATTTACTATCCTAAGTGATATATCATTCTCAACCAGATGTGTCAAATCCGAAAGGTAAACAATAGTTCAAGAGCTGAAAACTTGATTAACAAATAAGCAACTGAATCATGCTTCCAGCAGCATGATCTTCCAGTATGATATTTCAACTTGATATTATATCACAACACATTACTATTAAATAATAACATCTACAACAATATTTATTATCTCATCATTTTCTCAAACCATATAGTATATAAACTCTCTCAATTTCATTCAAATAAACGATATCTCTTTACTTGAATGATTTTTTTTTCATGATTTATATTCTGATAAATTACTAAGGATATGATATGGATCGACGTGAACATGATTTAGATCATGTGAACACACTTTGATTTACTTTAACACTAAATATAGGCTGGAACATTGGATATACGACCTTGATATAGATATTGATATAACACCGAGTTTTGGCCCAAGTGATCTTTTAACTTTACATGAAAATAGGTAGGCATCTCGGACACAATATTTTCAATAGGCAACTTCAGTATTAATCAAAATTGCAGCTAAATCAAACAAAATATAATAAAAAAAAAACGCAATGAAGTTTGCGCACTATTGTTGTACCAAAACACATACATAAAAAAGTTTGGGTGATTTGCTATTAATTGATAAAAATAATCATCTATCTAGTCAATTGTTATAAATTTAGATATAATATATTGTTACTCTATCAAAAATGCACTTACAATCAAGTAGAATATATAGCGCGAAGATGTAGATTGCATCATTGCATCACATTGTAATTTTAAGGAATACTTGATTTACCGAAGCTTTAAATAAACAAAATCAACATAAAAAGTAACGTTTATTAAGAAGAACTAAATAAGGGTTTATATATTTATTGGATTTATATGATGAGATCTAATGGATTCCTGCCCATGAGAAGTGTCAATAGAAATTGTTGCTAATTTATAAATGTGTATCGATATAATATGTTATGTTTCAGAAATAATATCGGTACAAGTTATGTCCATTGTTAATTCCTGATAGACAGGAACCGTTTATTCAGCTATGGAACCTGCTATATATGTCAAAGATTTTCTATATTTGGAATATTGTCATTCTGATAGATCAATACTGCTTAACAAAAGACATATTGCTGTTTAATTGAGTTTAAAAAATCACCAAATTATTTAACAATTTTAATATGTATCAATACTACAAACATCAAAAGCTTTTACCTAACTTTTAAATTTAATATTATGACTAATTTTCTGGCATTTATCTTTAATTCGGTGTATAATAGCCCTCAAAATCTTGAAAATTGGTAGAGATATCAGTAAAGTAAAAGTTAATGGCCTTGTATTTTTCAACATTATATATGATACGATAAAGACAATTTTCTTCTATTATGAATGTTAAGTAATGATAGCATTTAGAGGTATGTAATGATCAAATTTCTATTATATATAGTATTTAAAACTTGTGTCTTTTGGATTCAATTGTGCTTAATAATATTTGTAATTTTGCATAATAAAACGCGCATTTGATTTTTAAATGAAAGGCCAATTATACTCGGTTATCCTATTATATCTAATTGCGTGGCAATTATAGCTTCAATATAAATCATGGTCGAGGCAGTTCATTTGCTGTTAAACAAAACAAAAAATTGGTCTAAACCTCAACATCATCTTCGGTATTGTTCGCAAACCTAAATATATGACAAGTATATCATTCAAAATTTGGTAGTTATTCAAACATGATCTATACTGAATTTTTTGTATTACATTAATGCGATAAAGAAAAAACATGAGTACCTTATGACTTTTGCTGTGAATTTTCTGCTATATTTACGCTTTTCCCAATCATTTTTTAACGATTTGTATTTCGGCGATAGCCTGACAAACTAGAATGGTCTCAAGGAACCAACTATTTGTTCATATTATCGATATATAAGCCTGGTTTAGGTATTGTATATCGTATCAGAACATCGAATTTGCTATAAAATATACATTGCATTCAAAGTATACTCAATATATGTTTGTAAGTTTGCTAAACTGGTGTAATCAACTGATAAATCTGCATTGCACTGCATTGGAAATGATTAAGGATATTTCATAATGTTTTTAGTTCACACTTTTAACGGCAAAACAAAAAATGCATGCATGTATCATTCTTTTTTTTTAAAAAAAATACACATAGAGAAAGAGCGAGATCTATATTCTCTGAGTTTTTCCATTATTTGAATATTTATGCTCTAAAAAATGCTTTCAAGCTACACGATGTATTCACCCTTTTCATTGTTGCCCAATTTAAAAGTACCCAAAACAAGAAAAATTTACGGTATATATATGTTTTATTTTGAATAATTCAAGGCGTTGCACCTTCTTAATTAAATGTATTGAATTCATACATAAACCTAAGCAATGAAAGGAAACATTGAAGCTCTGTTGCGAGGATAATCCTTAAACTCCTTCTTGTAGTTCTTATGCTTCTTGACGGCCCAAACATACATTTGCCCAGTTGCAACAATGTTGAAAAGGAATGCTATAAAATACGAAATGTTAAATCATTAATAAAAAAAGATTTGCCAATTGAAGAATAACTTACCACTCCAGCTAGTCGTAAGGAAACATACAACAGTCCACGCAAGGAATTCGAAGAAATAATTGGGGCAAGAAACGAGATCGAAACCATAACCATAAGGAATAGCACGAACACGAGTTCCAGGAGGACGCAAATTACGAAGGGTAATATGAGTGATCAAATTGGAAAGTTCAGCCCACTAACATTAGATTAAAATATCAATAAATAAAACTCCCAATGATAATAATAATAATAATAATAATAAACAAATTACTTACAGCCCAGACAGCAATAGACCCATAAATCCAGACATCGTTACGAACAGCAGCACTTTTACCTTGAGCAAACCATGGACCATAAACCCAGAAAGCCAAATTAGCACCAGACAATAACCAATAATGAGCAGAATTCTTAAAAACATTACGGAAAGGCATAGTACCATGAGAGAAACGATGAACAAATATAGTTTCCAATTCACGCTTAAGGAAATGAGCCATTACCATGTAATAAGTAACAGTTTGCATAGGTGAATGAGTGAAGGAAGAGCCATAAATAAGCTTTGGCAAATAGAAAAAGATGGGATGAATGAGGATAGGACCAGCATATTCAATCATAAACACAGTACGCCATCCAATTTGTGCTCCAAGATCTTTAAAATAAACACTGGTTTGCTCATCAATACCTTGCTCTTGTAAAGTCTTATCGAGGTCCAAAACCTTTTTATCCTCGGTAGTTAAACGTTGACGATCAGGATAATATTTTGGGAATTTAGCTGCAATGGCCTTATTCACATCAGAAGTTTTGATGGTGTTAGCAGTTCCTGCAAGTTCCAGAGTCACTGGAAATTTAGAGGACTTTGGGTTGCGTGAAACAATGGTAAGCTTCATAATGCTAATGAAGTGTTGGAGAAGAAAAACGCCAAATTTGAGTTTTATATTGCAACTAAATTTTTTTTGGGCGGCTTTTTGTAATATTGGGGTAGTCTATCAACCAATGGTATTTGGTATTATATTTGCAACAAGATCATGTAGATGTATTGAATACATTGGGTCAGGATTATGTTCTACTGACATTCAACAGATATATAGTAACTTCATAACTTCCTAATATTAGCTAAATTGTTGGCTAAATCACTCGTCAATTGTCATGTTGCGATTAAATCGATTTTTCCTACAAGCATGTGAAACAATTGTGTATCTCAACAAACATGTTCAAACCCAGCGTTCCTGGATAATTACAAGATGTGATGAAAGAATTGAACTCTACACTGACCTTGATCAAACTACAAGCATTTGTTTTATGATCTGTTATTATTATTATTATTATTACCTTTATAGTTCAACCAGTTGTTAGTTTATTTGTTTCATTCATTCTTATATATTATTATCCGCGATCTGAAAGTAGCTCTCTGGCGAGATATTCCTACATTATTTGCTGAATGTAGTTTGAATATATACAAAAAAAAAAAAAAAAAAAAAAAAACTATTTTTTTTTCTTCTTGATAAATTTTGCTGCTCACAATAAAGCACAGAGATGTTTTTAAAGAATTTTTTACTATTAGAAAAGCTTTCAAATTTTGAGCATTTAATTTTTATACAAACTAGACATTTTAATCTTTTTTATCATATATATATATATATATTCTATTGTATTATTTTAAAGTAAAGGCATCATCAATTCGCATATCATTTTAGATTTCCACGTGCATTCAAACATAGCAACCCATTGAACTGTTATAAGTTGGTTGTGTTTGTATCATACCTACAATAGACAAGAGTTCATTAAAATATCAACTTATTTTTACATGAAATATATATAGATTAGTTAAAGAGAAAAATCAGATTCTTAAATCTCTATCCTGAACAGCAAGTACAATATCACAAATGGAAGCATACATTACAGAAACCACAAATTATAAAGCCTATTTTTTTTTGCCAAGAAGGACTAGAAATATAGAGTTTAATTATCATGTTAAAGTTCAAGACTATTGGGTAGTTCTTAGATTCGGATATATCAAGATATAATCAGGCTTGCCACAGCTGTTGTACGCATAACACATTCTAAAGGTCAATTACTGTATCTAATGCAAGAATTTTTTTTATTAATGCTAGTATATGTCAAAGCCATCGTTATCAGGGGAAATATCTTGGTAACTAAATTTATTTGTTGCCAAAAGAACAATACATCTGATAACAAATAATGCAAAATCTAAATTACGATATATAAAAAAAAAGGGGGGGGGGAGAGGATATGAAAGATGTAATTTATGTTGCACCATGGTATTAGTGTCTTTTTTTATGTTTATGCCTGTTATGTAAAATTTTTATATAAATTTATATGCAAGACAATTCAAAATTGTTTTTCTTTTTAGTATAGTGCTACAGCTACCACTGAAAATGACAGCATCGTCGCTTTTAAAGAATGATGTAGGTATTGTTACACAATTTCAAATCTTTATTTCCTATTTGTATAGAAATGATTCACATTTATGGATCTTTTGTGTTGTTATGGTAATTAATTGAGATCCAATAAGCTTATTTTTTTTGTTTTGATGATCATGGCAAGCATCATGATTATTCTACAATAATTTTAATTCGAGTGATTTGAAAATGGATCCTTTACGATTTGTGCTTGATTTCAAATTATATAAAATAATTTACTGTAAAGGTGGGAATAAAACAACTAGTTATTTTGATAGTATATATAAAATGTTTATCTACCTATTCCCTTCTCATATGAGATCGATTTACGATGAAATACAGCACATACAACAGAACTCTCCTTTTACGTCATTATGACGGACTTTCATCATTAGAGCCATTTTACTCCTTTTGGGAGATCGAAAAATGTGATATAAATGCTAACTATAAATTCCTTAATTATAACTGTTTCTTCTTTTTCATCAACTCTATTCTCTACTCCCCCTTTAAATATAATTAATATAATGTTTACCAATTTGATCGGTAAGTTTCGTCGATCAAAGAAAGAACAACAAGATGATGACGAAGAAAATAACCTCAATAATCACAGTATTTCACCACCAATTGCATCAGATAAAAATGCTCCACTAACTGTTCCTGGTGATGGAGTAGCCAGTCATCAAAATAATGAGCTTACAATACAAAGTACAGAAGCTTCTGCTGCATCAGCACCCACAACTGCAGAGCCTATAAAGGAGGACGACCTTCGATTTTATCAGGGCGGTGTCCGAAAGAAGCACAAGCCGTATGTGAAATGGATTGGTCGAATTGGTTTCATTGCAAAAGGTATCGTTTATGGTTGTATTGGTGTATTGACCATTACAAATGTTACTGGTGCCTGGACACCCAACGGAAGTGAAGGCAATGAATCTCCCCAGGGAGCATTTTTATTGCTAGGTGGCATTCCATCAATCGGTAGATCTATTCTCATTGTTATGGCTGTTGGTTTAGTTTTGTATATTATTTGGAGAATGTGGGAAGCTATCACTGGTCAAGGAAGCGATGCAACATTTGGAAAAAAAAAGAACTTTTTTAGATATCGATTATCACCATTTGTGAGCGGTCTGGTTTATACAGCTTACGCTTATTATGTTATTCAAATGATTTTTCAAACAGAAGAAGAGCAACAACATTCAGCATCTAGTTCTACTTTTCCTGCATCTTGGACCAATTCGACCTTGGGTAAGGCAGGCATTGGTATTCTTGGTGTGGCCTTCTTGATTGCTTTTATTACTCAAATCATTAATGCTGTTACAGGAAATTTTATCAAAGATTTAAAGACAAGTGAGCCAGGTACCAATAAATACCTTGCATTTAGTCTTCATTTATTGGGTCGCATTGGTTTTGGTGGAAGAGCAGCTCTTTTTGGTACCATGTCTGGTTTTTTTTGGGATTCTTTAGCTCAAGCGAATGAATCTGGCAATAAAAATATGGTTGCTGCCGCTATTAGTAAACTTGCTAATTCTGGTGGTGGCCGTTTTTTTATGGTTGTTTTAGGCGTTAGCTTAGTGATCTACGCTCTTTTTGCTGTTCTGAACGCTTATTTCAAATATTTCCCTACTCCTCCACCTACTCGAAATGAATATTATACTCATGATGTGATTGATCCAGAGGAAAGTGATTCCTCTTCTGCTTCCTCAAACTCAGTAATTAATGATGTTCAAGGTACAAGTCCTAAAATTGCAACTGCTAAAGATGAAAATGCACCATCAACAGCTACTGAAGTTAAAGAAGCGTATAAACAGAAATCGCCTTGGTATTATAAATTTATGGGGAAATCTTCTAGAACAAAAGAAGTTGATCCTGAAAAGCAATAATAATAATAATAATAATAATGATAATAATAATTTCCTTAATTGTATACTCTATTTTAACTAATTGTAATTTAATACCTTCTTATGTATATATATATATATACCCTATATTTTATAATAAACTTTTTTTTTTTCATATTATTGTAATCTAGACTTGCTGCACTGAATTAAAATAGCTTAATTGATTGGTGGAACAGTAAGATATAAAACCTAGTTTTTTCGGCTTGTGGGGGGTCGATTTGATACAACCCCTCTTTTTCCTTTTCTTTTTGTTATTTTATTACCATGGAACAAAATGACCAGTTGGTCCATGACCATGCCATATTTATAAATTCGACTGTAAATTCAGTTTATGAACTTATTGTAGCTATTCCCGGCTCTCATTTAGCTATTAATTATCTAAAAAATGCTTATCAAAATGATCCCTTCCGCATTGCTTTAGAACTCTTTTTGGTCTTTTTTGCTATTAAATATATGCTTTCTAAAAAATACAAGCCTAATGATAACAATGTTCAGCTTACAATCAAGGTAAATTTGAGTAAATATACTTGATGCTTCATTGTATATTAATTCTTTAATGAAAATACTCCAGGAAGTAGATGATCTTGTCGAAGATTGGCAGCCAGAACCTTTAGCTCCTAAACTCTCCTCTTATGATCGTTTCAATCTTGAAAAAATTCCTTTAATTGTTGGTGCTCAATCTGCTAAGGCCAAGGTTGTTGGCCATACAAAGCCTTTGATGAATTTAGCTACTACCAACTATTTAAATTTAGTTGCTTCGGAACAGATCCGTCAAAAGGCGGTAGAAACATTAAGAAATTACGGTGTTGGTTCCTGTGGTCCTCCAGGTTTCTATGGTACTATTGATGTACACATGGATTTGGAGCGCGATATTTCTCGTTTTCTTGGTACTGATGATGCTATTATTTATGCCCAAGGCTTCTCTGCCATTTCTTCAGCTATTCCTGCTTTTGCCAAGCGTGGTGATTATTTAGTTGTGTAAGTTGGTTTATAATTTTATTATTATTCTTCTTGTATTGATCTCTTTTGCTGTTGTTTTTTTATAGTGATGAAGGTGTTAGTTTCTCTGTTCAAAAAGGTGTTCAAATTTCTCGATCAATTGTGAAGACTTTTAAACATAATGATATGGAAGATTTGGAACGTGTATTAAATGATATTAACACTGAACATACTGTTGTAAGTGTCCTCTCTTGGAATGATTGCATTGTACATAGTATTTACGAATTTTATAGCATCGAAAACGCTTGACTCGTCGGTTCATTGTCACTGAAGGTCTTTTCGCTAATTACGGTGACATTGCTCCATTAGATAAATTGGTAATTCACTATGATAATGATGTTACACTTAATAGGGAAAAACTAAATAACCTCTTGCGATTATATGATCATAGGTTGAGTTGAAGAAGAAGTTCAAGTACCGTCTCATTTTGGATGAATCTCAATCTATTGGTGTTCTAGGCCGTAAAGGTGCAGGTTTGACTGATGTGTTCAATATCGATGTAAGCTTTAATTTATGTATATTTAGTTGAATAATGTTATTAATTTTTAATAAACAAATAGGCCAAAGAAATTGATATGATTATTGGTCAACTATCTAATTCCATCTGTGCTTCTGGTGGATTCTGTGCTGCTAGTGTCGAAGTTATTGATCATCAACGTCTTTCTGGTCTTGCTTATTGTTACTCTGCTTCTATGCCTGCTATGCTTGCTGTTTCCGCCTCCGAGGCTTTCCGTATTCTTGAGCAGCAACCCGTCTTATTAAAGGAATTAGCTGAGCGTACTTTGTCTTTCCGTCAAATCTTGAGCCACAAATCATTGGATCCTTTGATCTACCTTGAATCGTCAGATATGAATTCTCCCTCTCCATTCTTCCATATTCGTGTGCAAAAATCTTATCTTAACGCCCATATCCAAGATAATGAAGACCAGGTTTCTCGTGAGGCTGAGGAACGTTTGTTACAAGATGTTGTTGATGAGTGTGCTTATCAAGGTGTTTTGGTTACACGTGCTAAGTATGTATACGAACAAGAATTGCGCTGCCCCGCTCCAAGCATCAAAATCAATGTCACCATTGGTCTTACCAAGAAGGAAAACGATAAGGCTGCCACCATTGTCAAATCTGCAATTGTTAAAGTATTTGGCAAATGGAGAAAGTAATTTATTCTCTTTTATATAATGTTAAGTTTCATTTTTCTTTTTTTTTTTCTTTAATTAATAATAATAACAATACTTTATTTTTACAAAACAACTAATACTAATACTAATACTAATAAAAAATCGTCTTTCAAATATATTTATACCATATTATTATATATCCCTTCTTTCTACCCAACTGCGAATGCAAAACTTAGATACACTCACCCTATGCGTCACAAGTAAAATGCTTATATATCCTACATTCCTATTATAAATATCAGAATTTAAAACTGTGGCATCTATGTCTAAAGGACTCGCATGTTCCGCAAAGCTTAAGCATCGAAGTGATATCTTGATAGAATCCTTTACATTTAGAAAAAACAAGTCTGTTGTAGTGCAATTTCCTTCGAATTAACAGCTTTCTAATATACAGTTCAAGTCCCATCTTTGATTTCAAAGCTCGAGCGTGTCCTTCTTTCTACAGTTGATTTTATACTAAACGCTTTCCAGGATATATCCTAGGCACTACCGACTATTTGTAAATTAATGGTAGAATGATACCTGTTCCTGGAAATATTCAATATTACACAAAAAAAACTCGATAATTGCTGCGTTTTTCTGTGAAAACTGAGTCTGACTTTCCATCCTTAATTTACGTTTTTCCCACTAAGCAACCCCAAAGGAACGTTATATGCAAATGTACCTAAGATATTCAGCTTTATCCCAAAAACTAGTATCTGGAAATATCTTATTTTTTGCAGTTGGTATAACTTTTTCAGTGCTAATGTTTCAGATTTTTATACGTATTTAAGTATTAAAAATTAAAATTTTGAGCTCCTATATCTTTAGAAAACATTAAACTATACTAATACTTTTTGATTTATCAAAAGGTAAACGTATAGAATTATTCAAAATGAAAAAGTACCGTTTTATTATGAGCTTATAAAGAGGGATTATATACTAATTTGATAAGTGAATTAAATGTGAATGATAATATAATTATAGTAAACATGTGGATATTGTGTGAATTATAATAGACTCATGCTTCTATAGTCCCATAGTAGCATGATGATAAACGCGTGTGCAGTGGAATTACATACTAAAAGCTTGATAATCATAAAATAACTTAATTTACAAGTATCACTCACAGAGTTCATGCCACTTGAAATATTAAAGTGCAGCAATAATAAAGAGATACTCAAAGTGAAC